>VOMN01104937.1:0-21832 GCA_014899125.1 Orchestia grillus | reverse complement strand
CGAACGAGCTTGAAGAATAGCTACAATTGATAAAGACAAACTATTATTCAACTGTTTTAATCCACAATTAATTCCCCGCCTCTCGCGTGCTCACCCACTGCAAAGACTCGCCTACAGTAGCTGTCTGACCGACGCGAACGCGCTGCTCCAGGTGGGCTATCGCAGTCAAGCGAATTCTATGTCTTCCAGCTACTTCGCTCAACTCTTGATCTATATCCGAGTACCTAGCCTGACCCTTGAGCTATCAAGACCAACCGAGCTCTGGCTCTGTCTTTCCCACACAGTCTCCAAACTCACTCGTTTACTCTCTGTCTCTCCAGTGATGCCAAACGTTTCATGCCACATCTAAGCACATTCCCACGGCCTGCAGTTCGGTATGTGGCCGTTGCTTGTTAGTAACCCCTCTCAACTCTTGTGTTTGGAATTTCCCATTGTAAGCCCAAGCTAGAGATGTGTTACATTACTCCCCGCGTTTCACACTGATGCAATTGTTCCGCTCGAGAATGCAGTCGGCGCTTAAGGTCGCTGCCTACGTTTGAGATGCGCACAGCGTCTCGCACGCCTCTCGCATTCCGATGTACACGCACAGACATAGCCTGCTACGAACCTGTCTACATATATACAATGAAAACCTACTCTATACACATAACATGATACCTGGCATAGATATATCGGCCATCGTTATTATATCTTTGGCAATTTTATTTTGTTTCTCAGATGAATTTGGAGTTCGCAGAGTTGCGACACCTGTTGCGACAATGTCTTCATATGTCCTCATATCTTTATGACTGTTTCCCGTGGGCAGTCCGGAGTATTGTGCACACGACTTCCTTCGTATTCGCACATCTTTGTTTTGCTTCTTTCTTTTCACCTTTTTGTTTTCTCGATATGCTTGCGTTGCTTTGTTTGCCGAATGTTGTTGCTAACACTTCTGAAATATTTGCATCTTATGGTGCCTTGAATGAAATTTTTACGGGGTGGTTTTGTGATGTTTACCTCATCTGAGCGGAAACTAATTATTATCTGGATTCAGAAGTCTTGAGAACAATAGTGAGAAAATAATTGCAAAAATGTTGACAAAAATATTAGCGTTTGAAGTTACAATTTTACAAATTCTTTTTTAACGGTTTGGTTGCAGGTGGGGACTTTATAAAAAATTACAAATTAAGTTCCAAAAATATCACGCTGCTCGCAAAATTATTATTTTGATTAGTGCTTAAATTGGTGTTATGGCATCGTTGTTCCCAACGAACGTGCCAAGTATGGAAACACAGTTTGTTACTTTGGAAGTGGAGGCCCAATTTTGGCGAGTGCGTCAACTTATTGTCGAAGTCTTTTTAGCGCCTCTGTATTGAGGTCTATTTCCATAACAGTGTCAAACATTTTCTTCAATTTTTATGATTAGTGTGACGCAGCTGAGCTTAGGACGGTAAAAGTCTCTAGCTTTTGTTCAGAAAATGAGCTTTATTTCATCAACTAGCTAAAATTTTTAGTCGCCAGCGGCTCGTAAGCTACGCCTTGTATTTTTTAGGCTTTTGCTTTGCTTGTTGCGGATAATGGCAGTTGCTTATTTCTTCCTTTTCCTTGAAAAGCTATGCGATTATGTACGCAGCTAGGGTTTGCGTTTTCGAAATCAAAGGTTTTATACCCTGACTTCTTCATTAACTGACTTCGGCCGTTACTGCCTTTTTGACTTCTCGGAGATGTATGTGTGTTGTTCGTGAAGATGATTTAGAAAATATTTTTGTTTATTTTAAATCATACATGTGACTTTTTTCATCTATAGTCAAAGAATTGGCGAAAGCAGACAGCAAGGGATCTACTTCGTGGGTACTAATTTCATGTGGAGAACTCGCTTCAGGTATTGATGAAAGAGTAATTGTTTTTCTTGAAAATCCTCCAACAAACTTGTGTACGAGTCGTAGTTTTATTGTAACAGGCGACCTCGACGCATCGGACGGCGAAATAAGCGGAGTAAATGTTCGAGGTACGGCACGGTAGGACAGACATCATTTTTGGACAAGCATTTGAAATATTAATTTTTTCAAAGATGAAGGCCAACTGCTAAAACCGCGATGTCCAATTTAAGGGATCATATTTATGAACTCTGTTGGTTTTATTTCTTAAATTTCCTATTGAATTCCGATTTCGTTGCAGCGAAGATGTCTCTGTATACGTTGACTTGATCGGTACATTTAATCCGAATATTTTCCACTTTTCTCGCTATTCAACTTACTGATATTTGCGTCGACATTTTTTATTTTCTTAGAGCAGAAATTTTTCAACTTCTTTGCTTACGCACCACTGCATATCTGCGTGTAAATCAGCCTCAAAACTTCTTCAGTTTTTCAGTTTTGCTCGTCCGAGTGATAAAGTAAAGTACAGTAGAAACTTACGTTATTTGTTGGAAATATTCTCACATGTGGGAAGTGATACAGAAAGTAATTCTTATTGCTTTCAAAAATTTCCACTCAACTCATTGTGTAGCTTGATGAAGGTTTCATAAATTGCTGAAAATTAAACCTTAAAAAATTAGAAATTTGAAGCACAAAATGCACGTTTTTAGGATGCAAAAAATCATGATCTGTGAAACTCAAGAAAGTTTCTCAAAGACAAAAGAATTTTTTAGCTTGGACACCGTCGAATTGGAATATTCTTCTGAAATGGAATGCTTGTGAAGTGCGAATCTGCGCTTGTTGCTACGCCTCATGCTATTTTGAAACTGTCGTAGGTTCTTCATTTTCTTCAATATCATATTAGTGTGCTAGACTTTTTGAATGTGTATGCGAGTCATTCTGTACATTTTCTGATTCTGTAGTGGGATTCTGTTGAATAAATTTTTGATATTTTCTTTACTGGCTGCGCAGCTGTTACAAGTTCATGTAATGCATGTATGATTTTCCTGTAAGGAATGCGAATGTAATGTCAAAGATGTAATGCACCAAAACCTGTTCACCTTTGTTTCGAAATGAGTTGAGAGTTATTGCATTCATCGAATTTCATAGCATTTCATGAGAATTAAATAAGGTTTGTTTGTAATTAGCTGAGAATGTGAACAACAAGTGCGTATAATTATTACCTCTTGGATACGTAGGTGTTAGACTCTTCCTCACTTCAGGAGGTGGCTGTCGTAGGACCGCCCCTCCTTCAGGAGGCAGGTGTCATCAGGGTCCCCCTTCTTTTAGACGCTGGTGTCCGTCACCTACTCGCCCCCCCCNCGGGTGTCAGTAATGTTGGACCCCGCCCCCTACTTCAGGAGGGGGTGTCAGTAAAATAGGACCCTCCACACACACACACACTTTAGGAGTTTGGGGTCTATAAGGACCCCTCCCCACTTCATGAGTTTGGGGTCTGAATGGACCCCTCCCCACTTCATGAGTTTGGGGTCTGCAAGGACCCCTCCCCACTTCATGAGTTTGGGGTCTGAATGGACCCCTCCCCACTTCCCCCCATCATTCTACCGGGGTCCCTCTTTATGCAGTCAGCTTGTGCCGTACTTTATGGCGGTCGACTGTGAAAGCCTTTTATGTCATTTTATTTTAAAATAAAAATAATACTCTTTACAAATGGAGTGTCATAGTCTTTGTACATCCCAAATACGATTTTCATGCGTTTGTTATAAAATTTAAACTTGATTATTCCTTTTCCCTTTTAGGATTTTTTTGTTTTTCGAAATCAAATTTCGGAAGTTGTGCCTGTCGCATTAGGATGCAGCTTGCGATGTTCACATGAAAACAAACCTGCCTCAATCCTCATGGTAAATTATATAAACAAATAGTTTTGCGATGTGAGTGGGAAGTTTTGATGAGCAAAAGTACTATTGTTGGGAAGCGGCTCGTCAAGTCTCCTATTGGAAACCGATTCGGTGAAGTTTAAATAGCATGTGATAGAAGATATCGATTCAGGAAAACCTGTAAGAGGCCTCATTTATTTAGCGCACGCTGTGTCACCGTGGACCGCCTCGTGCTCCTACGCTTTGCAGAGCCGCCGCGCGTGACGCCATCAAAGTTCTGGATGGACGTGGGGCTATTATTTCGGGCTCAAATTTTCATGGTTCTTACTTTACTGGAGAAAAACTTGCAGGATTCATCATCCCCTGACGAACAATTTACATCATACGAGTTATAGTCGGCGGAGTGAAAACGACGAGTGTGGTTCTTCACTAATACGATTTTCTCTTTTCTGAAATATCAGTTGCATTTTCATGAGGTCCTTTCATTTATTTACATCCTTGTTCTCAAAAGTACTTCCATTTCTTTACTTCGTGCCATTTATGACCGGTGATTTTGTAGCATATTTTCACTCACAGTTATTCGTTGTAAATAGTTGTCGCTCTAGATATATGTACATACCTACGGTATGCTTTGTTGAATTACATTTACTGTTTAATTACAGTTCTTGCATTAGTGAGTAATTCACCTTTAATATTTCGTTTCACGTCCTCTTTCTTTCATTCGTAAATAATGCTATATTTGTTCTCACGCACCGCTTTTGTATTTCTAGTTTCATTGTGCATAGACATTGAATGGTCCGTACCGTGTTCACTAGTCGCTTCCCTCACTCGCAGCTGTGACACTGACCATGTATTTGTGAAAGTTTTCCTGAAGCGAGCTGATGCTGCTAACTTGAACAGCGCCGTGCTACTAATATCTGTGGGATTCAGTGCGAAAATAACCTTATGAATGGAGGTGCAGTTTGTGAGATGCAGCTTGGGACTTGTATCTGTTCCCTGGTGAAACAAACTCCCTCCTATGCATTCATAATGCCCGGCTTCTCTCTCTGTGCATTGAGCATTGATACGACCTTCCACCCCTCAGTGCGCTGACTTTACCCGACTTCCTCTGTGCATCTGATTACACTGTGTGACAAAGATTCGCTTTTTTTGTGTTTTTGAGTTAAAACCATGAGTTCCCATGTCCTCGTAACTGAACGAAATTGAAAAAATTAAAAATTGAACTTTGTTTTTATGGTTAAGCTAGCAAATTTTCTGAAATTTCCTTCATACGATGCCACCAGTAGTAAATATTATACAAGTATAATATAAATGTAAACTTTCATGGGAAATGGTTATTTTCTATTTGGCACTTAATTGCCATGAACAAAAATAATGTTAATTGTACCTAACTCCGGTTCGTACTTCGATTATACATTATACTCAACTTTCTTCTGTTCTTTAAGAAGACTTGACTTCACTCCGGGCATTAATAAGAGCTAACTTCCCTCGGTGCCTTGTTGTGACTTGACTTCACTTCGTGCAGTAATAAGAACTAATTTCACTCAGTGCTTTGTTGAGATTTGACTTTACTCCGTGCAGTGATATGAACTAATTTCCCTCAGTGCTTTAATTTAACGACCCTCAGCCCGTACGCGGTGAGTCCCTCTAAACAAGGTCTCTTCTGGCTGTCATTTTAAGCGTCGGTGGACAAAGGGCGTTTAAAGTGTTGGCAATTAGAGAGAAATACGGTCGTTGAATGAGTGATCTTTATGGCTTGAAATGTTGGTCAAGAAAGTGGCGTGAGATGCGATGGGGTTTTCTGCGTTTGTCATAGAACTACTGTACTATAAAAAAGAGCGGGAAAAACTGGGTTTGACGAAGAGACGATGTAGCGTATAAAATGTTCGGCATGCAAGTTTTTGAAGACAGTACAACAATTACCGTGTGTTGTTGTTACCAAGTATGTTTTATCGGTTCCTATGGTTCATTTTTATTGACTGTCAATCGAAATAAAAGCATCTGCGTGCTGAAAAACAACTGACATGATGCCCGACTGTCGCACACAAGTTGTGTGCGACAAGCTGTGTGGACATATGCATCGACATGTTAAAATAACCTCGAACAAATTTATGTTCTTTAGAGCTTCATGCTTGCTATGCTACGGAATTGTTTTTATTTTAGATTCAGAAATATTTGCATCACAGAGCTTAGTGTGAAACAAATACGCGCTATAATCATTCTAGACATGATATTCTCTCTGGAGTCGCCTACCAGTGCGAAATAATCTGTCAATGTTGTTCCGTCACGGTTGTCGAAAAGTGACCGAACAATTGTCAAAGTTAGCTAAATTAATGGGCGCTGCTCCAAACAAGAGCCACAAAACCTGATGGAAAGTGTCTTCCCGGAATTTTTTTTTTAGGTTTCCCATATTTTGATGACCCGCCTTGTTTTCTCGCTTGCACGTTTGTTTTTGCTACAATAACCTTATTCTTGTGTGGGTATTTTATATTATCTAACGTTTTCACAATTGCTCGGAAAGAAGTCTTAGCACCTAAGAATGGTACTTTTTAGGAGCCATTGAATAGTGGAAGAGCCATTTTTAATTTTTTCCCCTTGTTTTATGTTATTCCTATATACTCTGCCGTTTGTTTTTTTGGCTTTGTCCTCAGTTATAAGGACTCGTCAACCATTCCCGTGTTCCAGAGACGAATTCCAATTTCTTTGTAACGACAATTGATACATCGTTAGCTCGACTTAGGTTCTAGAAAATTGAAAATTTCTGAACTCAAATTAAAATATACACGACTGGGGTTTCAGGTTCGCATAAGCCGTTTGAAGTGAAAGTATTAGATGTATTTACATTGATTCAACTTATATGCTAGAATAATTGACGCATCTTCAGCTGCACATATTCGTCATAAAATGTCCACTGAAACATAGTTCGACTGACCTCAATCAGCAGTTCCCACAAGTACCTTGTACTCATAATGATCACAAAATCTCTGTGTACAACACACTGACGTGACGAGTTTTGTGAGGCATGCCGTTAGCACGGCTTTGTTTCAAAATGTCTGTGGACTGCAGCATTGTCCTTCCATTTGTGAGGCAGATCTGGGGCTCGGCTCGGTAGCTGGAGTGTGTGCTCAGTGCGGTAATTGAGGCGTTCTCAGCAGCAGGCAGGGCGCGGCGGGAGCGCGTGAGGCAGAGTTACGGGCCTGATTTGATTAAGTCGTTATGGGGGAGTTTTGAAAGGGCGGTGAGAGCGACTTGTGCATACGGATCCCAACTGTGGTGACGAGGTGCATACTGATCTACTGTTCGGTGTACACGGTATTGGTTTATTCACTTACGGCTGAGGATTGCAGGTACCGCTCAAAGATCAGTGTACTGAAGTGATAGTGTGCGAGGTCGTAGGCGTGGACATAAGTTCAAGTCTACTCTCTGTTGGTAGCCGCACGAGGCCGAATGTAGGCTTTGTGAGAGCTCGTATGCAATGAACGTCTTTGAAAATATGCACGGAATATTGCAGGTACTCATTGGATTGATGGTCACAGAGATCGGTAGTACTTTGACCTACACAGGAGAACAAGACACAGAGCTACGCAGGGTGTTAGGGCACAGAGCCGCAAGGGAGAAGCGCACCGGCCCGACGCGTGTGTGCGTCTTTAGTTTCATCTTTTAAGTCCGGTCGCTGGTGCACAGCCTGGTGCACAGCCTGGTCTGAGCGGCGGCCCTGCAGTGGTTCCTGCCGCTGTTGCTCGAGCGAGTTGGTACGCTTGTGGTTCACGCTTGCAATTGTCTGTTGCTGTCGTCAAAATCTTGTGATATGTCTGCACATGTTGTTTTACTTCTCCTGACTAATCTAGAGGAATTAAATTTTTGAAAATAAATTTGTTAAGTTTATGAATGATTTTTATTGATTTTTAGTCACTAAAATAATATTTTGATTTAACCATTTGCAAGTACGGTGCCCTACTTATGAATCGATGCTACCACTGTGGACATTTTTCTTCCAGTTAACTATGTGTGACCTGTAGTGAATGAGAGGTGAGTGACTGCCACAGGTGATGTGGTTTTCCTTAAATTTTGTGAGCATACCATGTGAATTCTTAACTTCTAACATTTCTTGAGCAATACTGTGATAGAAAACGGAGAACGTATCTTATGTTACGTAAAGTCCAATTCAAGATGGCGAGTCATCGCCTCTGATCATTGTCAGATGACTCCATCGGACCCACTGAAGATCTGCGGTGCAAGCCGCCCGGAGGTGCGAGTCTTCCCGTCGCCTCCTGCTGCCAGCCAGCGTACGCCGCTCATACAATTACTTAGATCGGAGGCGGCAGCTATACTTTAAGTAAAGGATGGCGGCCCAAAAAGAGCGCAGGAAACAAGAAACATGACTCCTAAAGAGACCCAGGAGACGACTGCAGGACAATCTTCCCAGAGTGCACCTGATCCTCCTCAAGAACCCGACACCTTAGTTACGTTCGTCGCCGGCAACCTAGAAAGACGCGCGACCAAACTAGATTTTTTGGCAACAAACGTGCGACCAGCAACACGGTAGCTGCGCTTGAATTTTGGCAACAAACGTGCGACCAACAACACGGTAGCTGCGCTTGAATTTTGGCAACAAACGTGTGACCAGCAATACGGTAGCTGCGCTTGAATTTTGGCAACAAACGTGTGACCAACAATACGGTAGCTGCGCTTGAATTTTGGCAACAAACGTGGGAGTGACGAACGAAAGGAGGAGCAATACTTCACTTTATTTAGCACTACACAACCTTTTGACACAAAAGAACGAAGACTTCTCTTTAATTTTTTGGTAAAAAATGCCAGTGAAACAAAATTTTAAAGGTGATGTTTGTATTGAGGGGATTAAATGAGGAGTCCGTGAAGTAGGTAGCGTGCATCGCTGCGGTGACTCAGTCTCACGTGCGTGTTCAAGTATTGAACCTAAACGCTTCAATTTTGCTGTAAAATTTGTACGGTGAATCTATTGAAGAGTTGTGAAGGACAATTTTAAGTGAGGGGAATCTTTTGAAAATTTCCCTCACCGTGGGGAGAATAGCTTGTGGCTAATGTTTGATCTTGAAAATATTTAACTGTGCTAGTGAGTGCGACCAATAGAAAGCAATGATGAGAATTATGGTAAAATAATTTGAGAAAGCAATGTGTGGGAGGACGGTTTTGGATTTCACCAGCTCTGAGGGCTGTAGCTGGGGTTACCATATCACCGCAGTCACACTTGTTGGAATGGGTTTTGTGGATTTAGTTTTGTAGCTCTTGGTTTTTTGCCTTCCTTTCTTGCACTTGATGAAATGTGTCTGCGTTCTGTGATACCAACGTTCTGCACAAGAGTCTAGAGCCTTTCACGCTTCACCTGTTTGCTGGATTTTTCAATTTTTCATCGGGTTTTAAGGCTCTCCCACACGGTTGAAACATTCGTTTCTATAGAAGCGAGATGAGTTTAAATCATATACATGCTAACAATAATTTTTTAAAAATCGATAGGGATTCAGGCTTCTGTTAATTTGAGGGTTCAATCAAAATCAAGGTTCAAACTTTGAGGTTTCAATTTTAACCAAAGTTTCAATCGTCTGCAAGGTTTTGATCATAATCTATGCTCGTATCCTAATCGCGGTTTCAGTTTTAACTAACGTTTCGATCCTCATCAATTGTCAATCTTAATAATAGTTTCAATGCTAATTAAAGTTTCAATTTTTATAGTAGTTTCAATTTTGATCAGTGTTCCCATCCTGATTATAATTTCGATTCTGATAATAGATTCAATTCTGAAAAGAGATTGTAATCTGAAAAAATATTCGATTCTGAAAAAAGATTCGATTCTAAAAATAGATTCGATTCAACAAATAGATTCGATTCAACAAATAGATTCGATTCTGATAATTGATACGATTCTGATAATGGATTCGATTCTGATAATGGATTCGATTATGATAATGGATTCGATTATGATAANTCAATCCTGATCAGTGTTCTAGTCCTGATCAGTGTTCTAGTCCTGATCAAGGTTGTCATCTTGTCACAATTTCACTGCCCGTATGTCTGATTACAGTCAAAGTTTGAATGCCTAGATGAGCCTTGAAATTCTTGACTTAATTACAAGCAACAGCAGTACCACAATGTGCTTCGCGTCAACTTTCTTTGGTTACAGCTGTTCATCATTTGCCGGTACGATATATGTGGTCACTACATTGTTATTTCGTTTTATTCCATGGAGTTGAAGAGCATCTTGCTTTGCCGCAAGAAGCTTTTATGATGGCTGCTCTCGAGCTCGCGCCGGGTCATGCTTTTCATTTCTTGTTTACGGTAATGCAGGGCACCGCTGTTTTTTGCAGCTCTCTTCCTGTAGAGACCCCGCCACTTTTTGAGTCCGGTTAGTGCTTGGTTTGCTTTTTTGATTGCCTAGCACCCGGTCTATATATTTTTTAAATTCTTGTTTTTTATATTTTATAACTGATTTCTTGCTGCAAAAAATAGCCACTGGTTCAGAAGTGTTTCTTTCTAACCTTTCTTGTTTGTGATACTTGATTTTTCTCAGATCGATTTCTAAAAGACACAAATATGTTCGAGTTTTTTAGTGACGGCGTTTCGAATCCGAGTAGCTTTGTTCGTGTGGAATTTGACGCTCTTTTAAGTATGTAACAGTTTTAATAAGAATGGAGCTTCGTTTAGCAGGGTACTGGAATTAGGGCGTTATAGGGTGCAAGACTAGAAGTATATTGCGGACTAACACTCCATACATGAGAGGTTGTGCTTTTCGAGAACGACTGGTGTTGGACATATGCTCATCACAAACATCGCCTTGAAGTACAAATTAAGTCCCTTTAAGGCTCTTCCAAAACTTCTATCCTAAGACTAGTTGTAATTTATGGACTTCTGTGTCCATAACTTCTGTGACAGCAAAGCTTAACTTTTCTCTGAAGTAAATTAAAAGACGGATTTCTATAGGCAAAAAGATGCTGCGTCCGTAGTGAACTTATTCCTCAAATTGCTGCGATTGGATTGTTGGCCACTTTCACATCTACGTTTCCGTGTGGCCGAGGTGTCCATCAGAGTTCCTCCACATGTAGCGAATAAATGCTGCGCATTTTTACTTTATAGAATTGAAACACCGGTTGAGGATGACATGCCAGTAAACCATGCGAGTCGAACATATGAATAGTTCTCCAAATGCATTTGAAATTTAACTATGTCTTTCACATCATACTCATAGTATCGGGAATTTTGATAAATTTTAATGTTTAGTGGGGTCAATTAGCGTGGTGCCAGACTCACAGTATTTCTCTCGTTAGTGTTCCGAAAGAACCCCGATAGTTCTCTAGGTGAGAAAATGTGAAAAAAAAATAGTAATATAACGCAAAAATTAATTTGAGGCTGGTGTGACCCGGTAATACTCAAAGGGTTAAACTACGCTAGCATTTACGCAGCTGAATGTCTTCCCTTGATGAAAAACATACGCTTCATTTGAAGTAGGGTTAGTCGACGCTTCGCTTTTTGATGATTTGTATCAACGGGGGTGAGCTTGGTCTCGATGTCAGGGAATGAAATATCAAGTGATGTTGTAGCTCCACATGTTTCCTACGTTTTGAAAGATTGGTAGCATTTTTAAGACTGTGCTTTGCAATAACAATCGTTCAGATAAAAATTATACCTCACATCTGGCTACTCAACATCAAAATTATTAAAACTGCCTCAGTTCTGAAGGTGGAATTGCCACTATTCATGAAAAATTAGCTCCAATAAATTTAAAATATGCCAGATGACAACTTCTTTATCTTTTTTTGTGCTCCCAAGAAGTGCTCGGAAGTTCCTATAATTTTACTAAATAAAGTGGCTTTACAGAGCGAATATGTGTTGAGCAAGATTCTGAGAATATCGCGGTTATAGTGATCCCTTGAATCCATCGTTTTCAAGTTTAAGCTTTATTCAATGATCATTTGCCTACGAAATTTGTCCACCGCTGAGATAATTCGAAGTTTAAGCGAAATCACCTACTTCAAAATCCAATTCAAGGGGGGTGATGATGAGGTGGAAATATCTTAGAGTTACGGAGTATTTTCAGACCTGGTATAATGAGCTGCGTGGGTTCCACGCTCGAGGTAAAGGAGAGATCTCGAGGCCCTAGGGTTGCAGGCAAGTAACCCCGGGGTACGGACAGATTTAAGACCCAGACTTTGTGGAGGCTGAGAGGTTGAGGCCCCGGAGCTGTCTGGTGTGCAAGGACCCCGACGACCTCCGTTTCCGTTTGCGACCGTAATTGAGGCGGCCCGTCCTCACACAACGCTATCCACTTGATGCTCCGAGCCGCGTCACTCTCTTCATTCCCTTGTTTTTGTTTTGTGCTATTGTTCTTTGACGATATTCCAAATGAAGTTCCACTGATCCTTGTCTCCCGTTTCTCTCTACAGCGCTCTTTTTCCTTGACTCGGCTGCTGCTACTGTGCTCTCAGTTATGTTTAAAGTTTCCGGTCGCCCACTCCGCTTCACGATGCTCCTTCTTTTCAATGCATTGGTGATGGTTCTGAGTTTGATACAGGTTTTTATTTTTATGTGTTTTGCTTGTTCTCAATTACATTGCTGGGTCTCCGGGCATTAAAGTGGTTTGACCCTTCATGTTCCAGTGAGAATCACCATCACTAGTCATTCGTTTTATACTTTTTATTTGTATTGTTTCGTCATTCCTCCAGCAATTCTTAATACCATATTCTGTCTCCAAATGCTATATGACGCATGGTATCGCTTTATATTCTGTATAATTCTATTGTTTATTCGCTTATAGAGCCCAATGCATCCTTTCCTTTACTCTGTTCATTCTACTTGCACAAACGACTGTATATCAATTCATCTTTTTTAGTAGCGAAATTTCATGAAAAACTGTGAAATTATGATCAATATCTTTAGAATGTACCTCAATGGTTCTTTTTCTTGATCTGAATGTTCTCAGAATGGATTCTCTGTGCAAGAGAAAGAATCATATTATTTTTTATCTATGAACAATGGCAGCTACAGGTGAATAAAGAACAACCACCTAGTTAAAACACCTGTTTGCTTTAGAATAAAATGTGGCAACAGAAATGAGCCAGGTGATCTAATTCTTCAGTTTCTATCCCAGTTCCGTGTCGTAAGCTTTACGTTCAAGTGCGTTTTTTTGGTTCATACACCCTGTCTACGAGTCTAATTTTTTAATTCTATCCTGTGTACTTCTGAGAATAATTGCATTAACTCAAAGCGATTTCATTCTTACTTCTCTTCGTTATTTTTAATTGCTCCAACTCACTGTTTTTGATTTGTCTGTGATGACCTGAAGCACACGTTACACAATTAGGCCTTGTATTCGTCGTAATAGTGTGACTGAGAGGCTCCTTATTCCGAGATCGAATGAGGAATGGCGTACGGTTTAAAGGGACTTGTAACACTTTTCCTTCTCTAGAAGTCGCCTCCTTGCCTCTTTATTGTCGACTGCGCCTGTTTCTCTTTTTCTGATGAGGTGACTGTGAGGTGCTCCTGTGAATGCGCGGGTCTCCTTCTTTCAGTTGGATTTTTACGAGGTTAAATAGTTGTGCGTAGTGTGCGAGTAGTAATGAATAAATATTCAGTTCTTATTGAAGATCAAAAAGTGCTGGGCTGTCTGAGGCACTAAAAATTGAATCCCTCGTAGTTGAACATTTTGTTTCTTGCAGAGCCCACGTGATGCCTTCAGTCTAGGCTGTTTGCTTGTCTTCTAGATTTTGATGATGCACGCACGGAACTCAATGCCAGAATGAGAATGCTGGGAACGAAAGTCAGAAGTAACATCTGTGCTCACCCCTTACAATTTTCATTGCTCTTCGATTTCGAATTACGCCTCAGGCAGGAACCAAATTTCTACACGTTATTCGGCAAATTTGCTTTCAAACTCATTGCGTCGAAGCGAGTCTGGTGCGGCGTGTCGTTTGGCCCAGTCGCGGTCATTTTCCCTCTTTAAGTTATTATAATTCATTCAACAATGAGTTCGTGATGTAACTCTGCTGTGCTACTGGAACTACTACTGCTAGCTGCTGCTTCTGTATTAACGCACGCAGGCAGGTGCTCCCGTCTAATGTTGATGTTAATTGTTTTTGTAGTAGACTAAATATAGGCGTATAAAAACTCAAGCTCTGTATCATCTCACGATTTTATTCTCTTCTCTACTATTTTTTTGTGCAAAGAAATACATCCATTATAATTTTATTTCAGATGCAAAGACGGCTGGTATAATTTTTTGGTTAATTATTCAATTAATTGATTAATAATTTTTTTTATTAGTTCTTGTGATCGAAAAGGTTAGAGATATGCATGCGATATCTTCATTCTTCATTCATATATGCTTTCGAGAAGTATGAAGCGACCTCTCAAACCAATGACAAACATCAGCCATGTGTGTCCCGTCACAAATACTAGCAGTAGTAGTACTACTACTAGTAGTACTAGCAGTAGTAGTAGTACTACTAGTAGTACTAGCAGTAGTAGTACTACTAGTAGAACTCGTAGTAGCACTAGGACGACGACAGGGTCGCTTCATAAAACTGGACGTTTCTGTTACAATTGAAACCATTATCAACAGCTGTTAAAAAAAGAAAGACATTAAACAAAATCTGTAGTTACTGAAAATCGTTACAAAAGTATGGAGGAATACATTTAAAAAATATATAAAATTTAAAAAATCGATGATAACAATTTAGGGGATTTGCATCATTTAAGAGGAATAATAATAACTTCTTTTTTGCTAGGAATTCACTGATGAGGCTGAACCGTGAGGTTCATCGCCGTCATTTGTATCAGTCACGGTCTCAGTCCAGGTTATGCCATGAGGCACCGGGGAATTGATATTCAAGGGGTCGATAAGCATAAATTTGTCATTACGCCTTTTCTGTTCACCTTATAATTGATTAACTAAAGCGAGGATTCTGAGAATAAGCAGCAAAGAGCTCTACAAATGCTCATAATCACTTCGCTAAGGTAGTCGCACTAATGTGATAAAAACAAACAATTATACAGTGGACTACTCAACTTCATCAAGGTGGCACCCGTTTGGGATGATTATATCAAATTCATAATTAGAGACAGAATTGACCTGTGTGTACTACGTGGCGCAATTAAGGCATCCCTTGAGTCGTGCAAACGCATGCCAGCCTAAATCCTGAAATTTTGCGTCAGCGTTGATGGCCAAGCTGCCTCTTGCGTACCTGATTTGCAAGTGCAAATTGTGTAATTCACCGTCGGCTTTACCGTCTCAGTTGTTTCCTCTATTTGTACAAATGTGTGTGTAATTCAGCATTAGCTTTACCGGCTCAGTTGTTCCCTCTATTTGTACAAATCTGTGTGTAGTTCAGCGTCAGCATTACCGGCTCAGTCATTTCCTACATTGGATCACTTTCATTATAGATTTTTCGTTCAGCCCAGATTGAACTCGTTCTACTGCAAACTATTCTTTAGCCTGAAGTACCAGCCTTTCTGCTTTCTGCACATGCATTTCTAGCATGAAAATTATCCCTCGTCTCAGCCTCGTTAAATCACTAAGTCTACATCATTGAATCGAATTCTCCGTGACAGTTTGCGCAGCGCAAATATTGTACTAAGACGAATCGCTCATTTCTGTTGGGGCTTATAGTTCGTTTTATTTTGCGAAAAAACGTCTGGTGGGAATATGCCTCATCACGTGTGTCAAATAAAAGGATATGCGTGGTCGATTTATTAGTGTACTTTGGTGTTCAATGAAACATTCTCCTTAAAATGTGCATGTTATGAAATACGTCTAAAATAAACCACTTTTTTGCTCTTTCTCTATACTCTAATTTGAAAATGATAGCTTAACTAGAAGAAACTTTCAATAACTATTATATTTTTTTACCAAATTGCTCAACGTCATAATAATAGGAAAAGTTCTTGTTACCAGAAAATCGCAACGTTGTATTTTGCGTGCACTTATTATAATTTATAGTTCAGGAACTTGTTTATATTTGCTTTGTAAATTACAAGTACGTTGAAATTCCGTGTCAGCCAGTTGGTATAATTTGAATGTAAATATTTTGAACAATTTTTTTATTTCAGCGTTTCGCCTTACCGTAAAGCATCTAAATGGAAGGATGAATCTAAATGTATTAAGAGAACTTAACTTCTCTATACATTTAAAATAACACCGCATGTGGTCGAGATCTCTAGTTCTTGACTTATTTTTCCAATGCGCATTTGATTCCCTGACTAGTGCGGAAATTCAAATGTTGAAGACGAGGAGGTTCTCTCCTCTCATTAGTTGATCGATTTTAGTTCGTATATGGCCCTCACTGATTTTATTGATCGATAAACTTATGGTAAACCTAAATTATGCACTCTATTATGCATCTATTGCCACGATACTTAAATGCTTATTTGAGCTTCAAATTTGAGGTCTAGTGAACGCAATTGTCGTTGGCCTGAGGCGAATTTCTGGCAGTCTCCAGACCTCGGTGAAGTAAACTACTCTTGTATGATCAGTTGGGCCCCATCTCTGTTTTAGCGTCGACTGGGCTCCACGTTTCTGTTGCATCATCAAATGGACCTCCACGTCGAGGACCGGATGCGAGGGCTGCGTGATGCTTAATACAAATTACAATTTAAGTACCGTACGAGTACAAGTAGTAAATGATTATATGCGCTGGGAGCTCTATTGGCAGAAGCAACAATATGCAATATTGAGCACGCCAAATGGTAGTAATACCTTGGGGAATAATTTACAATGCTTCTCGAGTGCGGTGCAGATCAGTTGGTAGCAGCCGCCTTCTAGTGCCGGTAGTCTGCTTACCCAGCCTCTTCGCTTGGTGGTTCTTCATCTACACTCGAGGTGCAGTGTGAAGCTGCCTTCGGGTTAGCTGCCTTCGGCGGCACTGCCTGTGCCTTCGTTTATTTACTGCGACGTTGTGCTACTCAAAGGACCATACTTAGCTACCGAAGAGTCAGCAGAGGAGATTTACGTTTTTCTATCAATTATTTAAAGTTTTATGTAGGTTCTCGATAATTCACTTTCGCCTATCCTCACTCAGAAATGACACTGTGGCTCCGACTTTTCAAGAAAAGATGTTTCATTCTGATAGTGTAACTTCATTGATAAGTATTTTATTTCTGAGATGTTTTGTAATTCTAGTGAGTTCTGCTATGGATAATTTCCCTTCAAAGGATTTAAGAGAACCGTTCAATGGTATTTTGCTCAAATGTTTGAGTATATTCTTTTGATTCCAATTCGTTCTTTGATACCTACTAATTAACATATCAATATTTGAAAAGTGTACCTGCTAAAATGGCTGCGCTATGGGCGAAAAAAAAAGAAAAATATTCACATGATATAGTTACTTATAACTGAACTATATACGATACATTAATAAATTATAAATCAATTTAGAATGGTTCTAACTTTGTGCTGTGACTGTTGCACTGCACATGGGCACCGGAATGGGAAGGGAGCTCACGCTTGCCTCAGAGCAGCTCAGCGCAGTCGACGATCTCGCTTCAGTTCCACCATCCTGCCCAATCATGCACACTGGGGCAGTCTCAGCACTTGGTGTGCACCATGTTCAATTGATTGTTAAATATACGAAATGCGTCTTTTCCAATTAATTTATATAGAACTTCTTAAAAATGAAACTTTTTCTTATGCGCTTCGCCGGAAAAATTTAGTTTTCCTTTATGAAAACTTTCAGCTCTTAGAGTTTTCGCCCTATACTAATGAAACGTACCTCAATTGACAGGGAATTGCAATGCTAAGCAAAACTGTTCTCAACAATTGTAAAACAATTTTTCCTTAATATGAAAACTTGGAAGTTATACATGAAAATCGGAAAATACAGTGAAAAAATCGTATTTTTTTACGAGTCACAAAATGATTTCTTCGATTTTTTTAATTAGTCAACACTTTTTGTTCTCTGCATTACATTGAAACAATGAAATCGTTCTATGGCAAAAATGCATGACGTGAAACTTTTTTGTAATTTGTAAAAGAACGTTTTTTATACTATCTCATTTTCGAGAAATCGAAAATACTTTCAGGAGCAAAATGCGTTTCTTTTATCGAGTTACATAGGTGAATCAAATTTGAAAGCGATCCGTCCTATTGTTTTATTGAGCGGACCAGCCCCTGAAAGGTTTCTGCGGTGCAAATATAATGAGCTGAGTGAAAATTGCTTATTTTTCTATTTGAATTCTACGATTAGTGATGTAGTTTCCGTTTGCAATTTGCAGTAATCGGTTTTGCTCTCGACTCGTGTCAGGTTTTGGATCATAGCGCAACTTACTTCCTCGAGTACGCTTTTCGCATGACATCTGCGGCAGCAGTGTAGCTCAGGTTGCCTCTAGCGTATGCAGGCATTGCAGGTCTACTGCCTCTGTGAACTTTATGTGCAAGTATATGTGATTGGA
Organism: Orchestia grillus; assembly: GCA_014899125.1. Classification (NCBI taxonomy): domain Eukaryota; kingdom Metazoa; phylum Arthropoda; class Malacostraca; order Amphipoda; family Talitridae; genus Orchestia; species Orchestia grillus. The sequence goes on along the minus strand of VOMN01104937.1, from coordinate 3,684 downwards.
AGTTAAACGCCTAATGTGCATTACTGCATTTATTGTATTAAGACACTACTCTCGTGATAAGGTCCTACGTAGCGCCTCTACATACGACGACACCAGCTCGAAAGCGATATTTATGTCATTCTTTTTCTTTGATTTTGGAAAAACAGGGAGGAAGTTTTTCTGTTTTGAAATGCGTTCAACATCTAATTTTAATTTTACCAATAGCGCGTTTAGGAAAAAGTGGCTTAGCAGTCAGTGGCGGAAACGTGCACGAGGCTTACTGGTGGCTGCCAGGCCGCCACAGTCAAGGCGTCGTCCCCTCCGTTGGCCTCCCCGGCCCTTCAGGTTGCAGCTCTCCGACCGCCTTTAGTTCCAGGTTGAAACAATAGGAAAATTTTGTTAGAATAAATATGTTCCAAGTTTATTTTTTTCATGTGCTGTATACTCGTGACATACACGCCTAGGGGCCATTTTCATTAGAATTTTACTTTTTCGATTATACCGCTCTTACTAGCTTCCACAGAATGAACAAGACTAGTTGAATTCATGTAGGGGGGGTGGTTCCATCTGCCTTTTTTCGTTGTCTTGTTCCAAGCTCTCCCTAATTAGATCGTCCACCTCTGTTACCATTTCTTTATTTTTTGTTGTTGGGTAATTATTTCTGAGTACCAGCTGGAGTCGAAAACGTCCCGGTCCCTGAGCTCACTCAAGCCTGCATTCACACTCGCCATGGGGGCTGACGTGACCCCAGCATGTCGGAGGACAGCCATTAGCATGGGCAGGAAGTGGGGAAGTTTTAACTGCCTCTGATGATAACTCTCCGTGCTCTGAGAATAACTCTCCTTCGTTTTTTTAAAGTAGAAGCAACATATTTTATAGCTGTAATAGGATGTGCTTAGGTCTGAGAGCCCACACCAGGTAGTTTTTGCGAGCTGAGTCGTGCTTTTCTTTCTATGGGTATGAAAAGAATAGCCAAATTATGTAGACTGGTACTTCTTCCCAAGCTAGTTACGTTGTTGTTTGTTTCTTTTACCTGTAGGGCTTGAAAACTAGGAGCAACCATGTACGTATGTGGGGTGTTATAAATATAATAAAACGCGAAAATACGTGAGATGTTAGCTCGTGAATTCTTTTCTGAGAACGACTTAAATAAAAATTTATGGAACATCTTTGGGTAATGATCTACACAAAATACGACTAAGTTCAATACACGTTAACATATCCCGAATATGCTAAGACGCGCAGTGAATAACGTGACTTGTTCAGTTCAAAACTGTTTTGAAGAGGTGGTCGTCTGGCTGAATGCCGGTAACACAGCTAACATAAAAAGACTCTTTTTTCGGCAACAACCTTGCTGTTGTGTTTTTATGATTTATCCCTTTTCACCTAGTTATGCTTTTAAGTAATGATATTAGTTGTAAAGGAGAAATATATTGATACTAAATAAATTTTCAAATACTTAGTTTTTCGAATAACTAGTATTTGGCAACCGAGTTCGTAAGGGAGATGCATGCAGTAATGTTCTTGACTTCATTGTTCAGAGAGAGGTACGGCCCATCTACTATCGAGTTCACGAGTAGACACGCCCACCCAAAAATGGCGGGACAAATATTAAATTTTTGAAATGCCCTCTTATTTGCGGTAACTCTGACATTAAATGATATTTTCAGTATCACTGGTATGGGTTGCCTTATCTGCGTCTACCTATTTAGTTTAGGAATACGAATTCGGGAATTTTTTTCTATCTAAATTCTTAAGAGCGTGACAGACTGACCAACCAACCAAATAAGTACGCAACAACCGTGTATTAGTATATGAGAAGTGGAATATCTCATATTTTCGGGTCCGTTTTTATCAGACGTCCTGTGAAGATGCTTTGCTTAAACCCTTTGCCTCCTTAAACTTGCATAATATAAGGAAAAAATTCTACGGAAAAAGTGACTAATGCCCTAAAATAAGCTCGTCCACAAGTGATATGATGCATGACACGAGCGCGAATAATGGCGGCAATTCTGCGCGGCATTGAGTCTACAAGTATCCTAATGCAAAACTGGTCGATTTGAAACCACTCTTACCTCAACTTATCTTGTAATGTATCCAAAGTACGCAGAAGACCTCCTCAACCTCTAACTTTTCGTTTTGGGTGTTCCAACAAATTTGGTATTAGGTTTATGTCTGGGGATTTAGTGGCCAATCTAAATGTCTGCGATATCCTGAATGACTGTCATCATACCAGTTGAACAATTATAGCTCCATGCACTCCGCAGTTTTCATCCTGAAAGATAGGCAAAGCAAGATGTCTTTCTTCGTTCAGATATTGTGCAAAAGGCAAAACTTTGTTATTTAGCAGCTCAATGTAGCCATCTGCAACCAAATTGTTAAAAACGCAATTTTATTGCCTCAAAAATATAGAGGCAAATTTTATTTTTTAACAAGAATCTGGCAACAGGTCAAAGCCCTAGGCTCCGACCAGGCGCCTATGTTGGTGGCTTATAGCCTTTTCAAAAAGAGCATAAATTCTAACAAGTAACTGGATTACCATAGCTACCAACCCTAAAATCAAAAAAGAAGTGTCCCTCTTTGATTTAAGGGACAACCAACATCTGCAGTAAGGAAAGCAGGAAAAATAAATAAAAACGATTCAATAAATTTCAGAAGCGCCAATGATTACTCCAAGAATTTCATAAAATCCACTCTGTAAAAAAAATTCGTCCTAGGACAACTAAGGAAACCAGCGACCGGAATCGTTAAACCAACAAAATCAAGAGGTACATCAGCGTTCCGTGCTTGAAAGGGACTTCAAAAAGGATGTCACGTCTTCTGAAACGGTTTAACATTACTTTAGCCAGCAAAACAACCAACACCCTAAAAGCAAATTTGTGTAAGCTAAAGGATAAAGGTAACCTTGTGAAATGAGCGAAATTGTTTATAGGCTAAATTGTGAAGATTGATATGCATGTTATATTGGAGAAACTGCTCGAACTGGATGCAGTCTTTCCTTAGTGTAGTGACATTCCAGCTCCAATAATCATACTTTTGATTTCAATAATGCAAAGGTAATACAAAAAGGTGAAAATTATTCTACTCGAAAAATGATAGAAGCTTTTTATTCGGAAAACCTATTAAATAGAGTTATCAACATGCCACATTGATGTCGCTGGAAATTTTGCCTACAGTTAAACATTTCGCATGAGTTCACCGGTCCATGTTTCCAAAATTCTACTCGCGATAATTTTGTTACATATTTTCGGTATTTATGATACGATGTGCAACTACTGTATTATATACGTTTATGTGAATAATAAGTGACTCACTTCACTTATACTCGGCTTCGTACTCTAGCCAGTTTTCTACGGTTTATTAATGGTAGCGTATAGCCGGGCAGTCAGGTTGCGCAGAGATTTAATGATACTCCGAGGGGTAATGAAACACACTTGTAATCATTTGTCATAAATTAATTAATTATGGCGACTACTACGAGTCGGGCGGGGAATATACTGAGTAAATGTGGTAAAGAAGACAATGACAGCGACTCGCAGCAATGAACGTCGCATTATGATCCGAACCCACTGGAAGATTTAGACGCAATTAACCTGACTAGTAGTGAACTGATTTAACTCGGAATTTTATTATCCCCCAACTCTCCCGCATTTGCGGACCTGCACAACACACATGCAGCAACTCAGTTCAACCGACCACAAATGA
>VOMN01104929.1:0-26787 GCA_014899125.1 Orchestia grillus | reverse complement strand
TGTCAATATATGGTTTTTATAGCAACGATCGTGTTTCTCTTAATTGAACGTCTCCTTAGTCAGTAACCTGCCTTTAGTTTTCGGAAACTTTCGATTCCTCAACAAGTAATGATGTGCTGTTTGACTTCTAACAACTTTGCAACTTGTGTCCAGTTCTTTCCTTCTACGTAAGCTTGAAATATTCTTCTTATGCTGTCATTTGAAACCTTGTCTCGATTTTTATTTTTTTAGGATACTATTGATACAACGACCTTATCATTCCTATTCTTATGCTTACTATCGTCTCTCACAGAATACGAGAAATAAACATTACTTGTTAATTTGTAACGTACTTGTCTTGTGAAGTTATTCTAACATTGAATGTATTTAAAAAGAATGTAAGTTATATATCAAAATCTTTTTGTGACAAATCATATTTCGTTCGTGACAAATCAAATTTCATTCGTGACTATTCAAATTTCGTTAGTGGCAATTCAAATTTCGTTTGTGACAAATCAAATTTCGTTTGTGACAATTCAAATTTCGTTTAGGACAATTCAAATTTCAAAAGGGACATGACATGAAATTTCATAACTAGGAGATTCACCCTGCCAAAAATGGCGGAAAAAATAATGTCAATTTTTTAAGATGCCCTTTTATTTATAGTAAATCTGATTTTATTTACAGTCTCACTGATTAGTTAGAAATACGGATCCGGGAATTTTCTCCCATCTAAATCCCTAATAGCATGACAGAGAGACGGACGGACGGACGGACCAACCCAGCAACACTAGCTGTTATAACAGAGATGGATTACCAATTTTCCTGCCTTCAGCACGGGCTACAACGAATGGCGTGACCCCATGAAGCCGAGCCAGATCCTCGCGAAACTGTGCAAGGAGGGCAAGCTGGACCCGCCCGTGTACGGCCCGCACTGCATCAAGGTGGCCGGCAAGACCTTCTCTGTGAGGACCGAGGACGACCCTCACAGACTCAAGCTCAAGCGTGAGTGTTGATGAGACTTGCTTCCAAACGCTAGGCTGGGACGCACTGCGGTCACTTCTTGAATTGAGTTAACGTGAGATTAGAGCGATCATAAAACCAGAGCGTTCAGCAGAGTACGCAGTGCAAACATAAAACGAGAGCGTTCAACAGAATACGCTGTGCAAACATAAAACGAGAGTGTTCAACAGAATACTTAATGCAAACGTAAAACGAGAGTGTTCAACAGAATACTCAGTGCAAACGTAAAGCGGAAGCGTTCAAGAGAATAGGCAGTGCAAACATTTTCATGAGGAAAGGTCAACTTTGCATTCAATGCCGAAGTGCACTGCGTCGATGCCAGGGATGTAGGCGGGTTGACTGGGCTAAACGCGGCCGGAGTGATGCAGCAGCGTCGACGTTGAGGCAGTGATGATCTGTGCTTATCTTTCAACAGAACTTCAGTCCCGGAGCCTCGACTTACATGATTGTGTGTATGTGTGCACTATGTGGGGCTTACAGAGCGCATGTGTATAACTGTGCGACTGACCATGCATATCAGAAAAATTCGTTAAATATGAAGTAAAATTTTCACGCATATTCCCCAGCCAAAATAACCGATAGCAGATGAGAACAAACCCCAACAGCAGGCAGTACCCAGCCAAAAGTCGACAGCTCCGCGGTGATCTCCCGCTTGATCCCAACCGCCGCTGTCCTTCACCGCCACTCCTAGCAACCATCTGTAGCTAGAGTCAGAATAAAAATATTCTGAATCTAGTAAAAAATTATATGCCCTCAAATCGATTTAATGATTTCAAACTTTAGAATTAGGATAGGTTTAAATCAGTTTAAAATTGGTTTCAAATATTTTTGTTCCTGAATATCGTGTTTGAAAATTGGTTTCTCCTTTTCATGACAAAATTGATCTCATGGCGTATGTTTATTTCGAAACGCCCCGTTTTCACGCTATTTTGCAGGAGCCTAAAAGTGTGTTCCTTTACGAAAAATATTTTTTCACTGAAACTCCTCGATGGAGTCACACAAATCATGAAATTGCGTTAAAAGTTACAGTAAAGCTTGGTAGGCGAGTGAAACTTAGACAGTCATTCACACGCTCCGCTCTCAGATCAAGGAGGCCCAGGTTCGGCTCCCGGGTGCGCAGGTGTACTTCGTAGAATGAGGGCAGTGCTGCCTCTGGAAACGGAAATTTAATTCCACATTCCTGTTATCGCTGACGCGTCCTCTAATTTGAAGGCCTTTAGGGTCCAATGTTGTAGATCGCGTCATCTCGGCTGGAATAAAGTGTTTTACATGACGAGGAACCAACACTCGTGGCACGAGCAGCCAGACTTAGAGCCCGCCTCGTGTTCCTCATTGCAGCGAGCGTTGCTTCTGGCCGCTCGTGTCCTGGGGGCTCCAGCGCGGCGCTGGTCCAACGATCCCTGGACCGTTCAGCCAAACGGAGTCTGTATCTCTTCTCAGTCACTCCTGCACCGCACCACAAACCCACCATCGAGTTACTCTCTCCTATCAGCACTAAGATTTACACACACGTTACGCATGCACGATTGTATTTTGCTACGCAACCCGTTCTCTCACGGCATCAATAATTTCCGCTAAGAAAATTAAAGCAATGAAGTTTGGAAGTTGTCAATGCGTTATTGCGCTTTAGCTGCTGTTTATTTAAAAGGAAATGAGAACTGGATGGTTGATGCTTTGATATGAGTGAGATGGAGAAATTTATTGCCTTGTCATTGTAAAATGCTCGTGTCACCTTATACGGAAGCGAAATGATTTACTCCGTGTTATAGGTGTGTAGATTTTAAACGAAATTGCAGCGAATTATTCCAAGATGAACTTATATTGCGTAAATTTTAAATGTCATACAGTTACTGTGAACTGGTGCATTGAAAAATTTATATTTTATGAGAAGATACTGAGATTATTCAGTAGTTTCAGCTCATGGTGTAACAAAGTGCGCAGTAAAACACTTCATCGAATATCATTGTTTGGGCAAACTGGTGGCATCTGCTACAGATGAGATTAAGTGAATCATGCATTACAAACGATCGTCAGGAGCCAAATTAATTAATTTTATGCCTGGAAAACGGTCTCTCACTGTCCCATCGACTAAAGAGTGACAGTTGTGAGTATTACCAAAAACTTGGGTTCTTTGTTCCAAATAGTTTTTTCTTCAAGTTTTGTCATTGTTAAAATTGTTTTTCTTGCGCTGCCAGTGTCGGAGGAGCAGCTGGCGCTGGCCGTGCTGCACAGGTGGGAGGAGGTGCCCAAGGTTGGGTGTCGTCTGGTGCCTGAGCACATCGAGACGCGCGTCCTCTACAACCCTGAGAAGCCTGGCATCGAGCAGGCGAGTGTTGCTCTTACTGTGTGATGACCCTGCTCTTACCGTCTGATGACCCTGCTCTTACCGTCTGATGACCCTGCTCTTACCGTCTGATTGCCCTGCTCTTACCGTCATTACCCTGCTCTTATAAGAGAAATTGGGATCGAACGGGCGAGTTTTTTAACTTACCTTTTGATTAATTTTTTCTACAGTTTTTGACTAACGCATGCCATGTTCAGAGGATTTTTTCAGATCTATTATTGGAAATTTTATTTCAGGAGAAAAATAAGTTTGTTAAATCTTTAAAATCTTTATTCTTTCAAGTTAAAACGTTGACCTTGAAAAACAAAGTTCAAAAAATTCAAATCGGTAGTAAAATCAAGCTGAGCCGGAGCCATTCTTACTGTAAGGCATTTATTCTTGTAAATTGGCAGAGCAGAACCAGAGCCGCAAAGTTTAGGCAACTAACTTGCTTAGGGAGGCAAAACAGAAATTGAACCTGACTTCGAGAGGCAAAACAGAAATTGAACCTGAATTCGGGAGGTAAAACAGAAATTGAACCTGACTTCGGGAGGTAAAACAGAAATTGAACCTGACTTCAGGAGGTAAAACAGAAATTGAACCTCACTTCGGGAGGTAAAACAAAAATTGAACCTGACTTCGGGAGGTAAAACAGAAATCAAACCTGACTTCGGGAGGTAAAACAGAAATTGAACCTGACGTCGGGTGGTAAAACAGAAATTATGAGAGATAAATGCATAGAACGAAGAGTGACTGCTAACATGTATCAATAAATTTCACTCAAGTTTAAAAACACTAAGAAATTCAATTCACCCCAGTAGCGGCTAAGTCGCAAGGCCCATAAGAAATATTGATAGACTCTCGGCGATCTGGTCATATATTGAGTGATGAAACAGGTAAGCTTGTGACTAGCAGGTAAGTAAGAAGGTTAGTAAGGAAATTTTGTGATAAGATAAGAGAACATCTTTCGTCGTACAATCTTGCAAAGTTGAAAAAAGAGAATAGACTGCTATGAAAACTGGGCTTGACTCACCAGGCAGACTGGTCACAAAGCTTGAAATGAGTCTAATTCCAGCTTGCAAAACGAGCCGAAAACAGCAGACGACCGCGAAGCGAAATTGCTTGCAGCATGAGCATACTGGGAAATAGCTGGTGTATGTCTGGCGAGGTCACGTAGGATGGGTGAACTCCCTGCAAGCTTTTTTGTTCGCATCGAAAATCTGGCGAGTTGGCTCGCGCAGAGTTGGGAAGCGCTAATGGGGCCAAAACAAATTAAATAGAGAAAGAGCTAAGCTCTTGGATATGATGAACTTAATTCAAATGTTGAACGCAGCGTTTTCTGATGCAAATGCTTTCACCATTATCTCTATGCACAGCATGTATTATGAATGGAGGCGATTAAAAATTCTTACCATTGGCAGACTCATAGTGCTACATTCAACGATGACTTAGGATAGGCCCTTCATTCGCGAAGTATTTGTTTCCTGTTGAATCAATGATCCACCTTTGAGAGCTGTTCACGGTGTGCGCCAAGGATTTCCGCAAACGTTTTTGCGTTTTTTGGATCCTTTGTTGCCAACAGTGCGGGTTTCGTATGAGGAAGTTCTATGTTATGATGCGATTGAAGTATAAATGAATTGCGTTGTATTTTACTGTGCAAATAGTGAAAAAAAACGAAATGAAGAACACATTTCATGTTTACGGGTATAATTTTGCCGTTACTTTTCCGAAATTTGTTGCACCCGTAAAAAGAAATTGAACGTGAGAAGGCTTTGGCTGAACTTTTCTTTCGAATGTTCAAATATCGCAACGAAGCTCGAAAGTTCTGAATGTTCACGTGATGCTGCAAAGTCTGCCACATATCTCAGAACTCGTAAGTGTTCCCAAATTGCAGGGGAGTATGTTGTAAATCTCAGAACTTTTAAATGTTCTCATATTCCAGGGAAGTCTGTCGTATATCTCAGAACCTTCGCATCACCTCATATTGCTGCAGAGCTCGCTGTGTACCTCACAACTTCGCATACAATAAACACTGAAGTTACTGAATCTATTTTTAAAGTTTGGGTAAAATCAGGGCAAGCTGGAGATGTGGGTGGACATGTTCCCGATGGACATGCCCCTGCCCGGCCCCCCCATCGATATCACGCCTCGCAAGCCTAAGAGCTACGAGCTGCGACTCATCGTGTGGAACACCGACGACGTCGTCCTGGAAGACGACGCCTTCTTCACTGGCGAGAAAATGTCCGACATTTATGTGAAAGGGTGAGCACATATGTAAGAGGACAGGAATATGTCGTGTAATATTATTCTATAATTATTTTATCAAGTACTTGATCATCGATTGGTTTGACATTGTCAGAGCGGAATTGCTCAATTTTGTGTAGGTGCAGCCGAGTCAGCCAAATATCCTCTGAGGTATGGTCACCTTCATTGCGGCCGACCCTTAAAATTTACATATTTAGGTGCGGGAACTTTTCATTCACCTTAGCTTAGTCTCCATAACATAATTATTGCGTTCAGGTTCATTTTGATTCCATCTCACTGCTACAACTCTAACACAACTCAAGTTCAGGAATGCGTCTGCTGAAATGGGAGTACTGGTATAACGGGCGATTTGTATATTTTTTCTGTGAGAACCGTTATTTAGAATTGTTAGCTCTTTCGATAATATATGTATATTTTAGTCTTTAATTCTCGTTGCTGCGTTCAAAATTAGAGTGCATCTGCACACAAGGGCATTCCTGTAAAATAAGAACGACTGTTTATGCAGAGTTTCGTTCATTTCAAAAATCATTTAGGGTGAAAGCCTCGATAAAACTTACGGCGAACGATGTAATTCTGTGAAGTGATGCTGCTGCGGCGACACCAGACGCAGACCTTGATGGGTCGTGTGCCCCCAGGTGGCTGAGGGGCACCGAGGACGCCCAGTGTACTGACATTCATTACCGGTCTCTGACGGGCGAAGGCAACTTTAACTGGCGCTTCATTTTTCCCTTCGACTACCTCGTGGCAGAAGAGAAAATTGTCATCAGCAGAAAAGAAACTTTCTTTTCTCTCGACGAAACCGAGTGCAAAATTCCAGCCCGACTTGAACTTCAGGTGACAGAGAAAGAATGTGTTGTTTCATTCACACCGTATCTAATGATTGCTTTGCAATATGCAGGACTGAAGAGGGTACGTTAAATAAGAAGGTGCACAACTGCATTTAAGGTTTTTATTCAATTATTTCGAAACAAAAAGGCTGTGCAAGCGCATAAATTGCCTGCAAGAGCTTCCCACCGTCGACTAATTTACTAGTTACAATATACTAATATTCCGCATTAGATTAATAAGTGCAAGGCTTTTTGTTTCGAAATTATAGAAATTCAAATAGTGAATTCCTTTTTTTTTTACCCTTCTGCACAAGTGCTACTTCTTGGTGGCGTGGTCCATCGGTTATTTCTGCTGTCATTTCTGAGAGCAGTGAGTTCCCGGAGCGTTTCTGCTAAGCTGCTTTGGCTTTTGGTGTTACTTTCCACAAGTTACTTGCTTCGAGTTTTATTTAATTTAGAAAGTATTCGCTTATTATTTTCAGAACTAGTTATGAAGTGGGACACCTAAGCTCTTCGGGAATGAGTGCTTGAAATGTTAACAAATTTCTGAAGTTAAAATTTTTAAAACGTTTTGGTACTCATTTCGATTTACATAAATAGTATTAGAAATTCTTTCTCCTGTATTTTTCTGTTCCATTCAGAGGAACCGTCTCTGAAGGAAACGATGATTGTCCGGGTAGAATAACGAGGAAGTAATTCGAATTAAGCGTTGGGAAATATAGTCCGTGATGGACAGCTTGCACAATTGTGTTGCCCAGGTGTGGGACGCCGACCACTTCTCCGCTGACGACTTCCTGGGCGCCATCACGCTAGACCTCAACCGCTTCCCTCGAGGCGCCAAGAGCTCGAAGCAGTGCACGCTCAGCATGCTCAAGACCGACGGCTCCGTGCCCATGATCAGCATTTTCAAGCAGCGCAGGGTCAAGGGATGGTGGCCCTTCTACATTAAAAAGGAGAACGAGGAAATGGAACTCACGGTGCGGAGTTTTAACCTGAAAATTGTATTGTTTTGTATGATAGTTCTCAGTGGGTGTTATTTTCCCTTACCGATGTTTTATTAGTAATCATTTGTGGCTCTACTCATTTGTGGCTCTACTCATTTGTGGCTCTACTCTCTGTCTGGGGGGAAGTTTTGGGAAGATTCAAACTGTCGTTCCATTATGAACTTCAGAAACGCTTGTGCTTTCATGAATCAAGTTCAATTCAGTTCTGAGTAGACGTAGTTGATATTCATCGGCCATGACTGGCTAAATTTCAACGATTATAAATTTAATACGTAAATTTTGAACATCTTATTATATTCACAAAGCGGGTTCCTTGCCTTTCGCTGTTCTTTAACTGTTATTTTCACGTTCTCCTACACTTATTTTTTGCTTGTCTATTTCAGTGGGATAATGAGCGTCTAAGTAGTCGGTGATGAACACTTATATGCTATTGAAAAAATTACAATCAGAAAGAGGATAAAATTATTCCTGAAAGCAAGTAGTCCCTTAGAAATTCAAGTAGGGCATCCATGACCAGATTCCCTTGTTATGGGCTTGGTGGCCCATGTAATTATAATTGACAGCCTGACTTGATTCATTTAGTCACTGTCAACCGTACGATTCATTGGCTCTTCGGATGAGCGCTCAAGTCAATTTTCAAATGCTAAATATTCTTGTGCTGAGTCCTGCACAAGAACTGTTTCTGAGACTTATCTCGAGTCTGAATTGCAGTGCCATTTGTAATGGTCGCTTATTATCAAACAAATTATCTCCTTCTTTGCCTCGTGTTCTCCTATAAGAAGGATTGATATTATCGAGAGAGAAGTCTTTTCTTACATACATACGGAGTCGGTACCTATGGAACATTGGTAGGCTTCCCGAGCATCTAATATCCTTAAGGTTTTGATTCCTTGTGGCCAGGGTAAAGTTGAGGCCGAGATCCAACTGCTGACGAGGGAAGAAGCCGAGAAAATTCCCGCAGGCCTGGGCCGCAACGAGCCTGACCCTCTCGAGAAGCCCAAGTGAGTGTTCTAAATCTAAATCCAATCTAAATCTAAACATCCATTAATTGATGCTACAGCTCTCATTAATAATTGCACACACCCCATTTCTTAAATACTTCTACTTCTCGTTCGAGTACACATTTGGTTCACGTTTACAACTACGATCATGAGATACCTGATGTACAGGGTGGCCCGAAAGTAAGGTGCTCAGTCTTGTGCACTGATATCGGTAGCACTGATACGTTAACAAATGCTTAGGACACAATTTCATGAAAGGGCTCTTTACTTTTGGGCCACCCTGTATATATTTTTTGCGTGCGAATCACCGCCAAGGTTTGTTTTCAGCCGGCCTGACGCCTCGTTCATGTGGTTCCTGAACCCTCTGAAGAGCATCCGCTACATCATCTGGCACAACTACAAGTGGCTCATCCTGAAGGTGCTGCTGGTGCTCGCCCTGGCCGCCTTCCTCGTCCTCTTTTTCTACTCCATACCTGGCTTTACCGTCAAGAAAATCATGGGTGTCTAGAGTGGGTCCCTGAGCACGCTAATAGCACACAAATTTCTTTGGTGTTATGTGCTCGTCACAAAGGTGGACGCTTCTCGTATTAACCAAAAATGACAGCCACATGAGATAGAGTGTCCTTCTCACCTTCGTTGGTGGTAAGCGATAGCCTCTCTTATGCAATGAATTCATGTAAAAAGACTGCTTAAATGAAATCGACCAGACTTTTTCTAAATAAATGTAATTTATATACAAAGGCTTACGCAACCTGTCCGTGAAAATTGATGAAGAATTCTTCCTCAAAGGAATTGTGGACTACTTACAGTTGTTAACGGATGTTCAAAGTTTTGTTGTCATTTCTGATAGATACATATATATTCCTCATTTAAATCCTAAGATGCATTGCGCTATTTTATGATTCATGTTTGCTGAAGCAAATATATTTTTCCCCGTTTCAACGCTCAACATTCAGTTTACGTAACCCTTGCTTGACACCCTATCTTCCTTATCTTGCTTAACACCCTACCTCACTTATCTTGCTTAACACCCTATCTCACTTATCTTGCTTAACACCCTACCTCACTTATCTTGCTTAACACCCTACTTCACTTATCTTGCTTAACACCCTATGTCACCTTTCATGATGTTTTTTCAGTCAGACGCCTGAACAGATGCTAATTTTGGCAAGGGCATCTTGACAGTAACATTTAAGCGTGTTTACTAGCAAATGTGGACTTTTTTGTTGAATTTGACGGCAACTATTTTCTACTTCGTCCAGTTCTTGCATTCATGAAAGTAGGCTTTAATTGTAATTTTGTAGAAAACTTTATTGTTAAGTTTTGCAAATTCTTCCCATTGTCACTTCAAGAGGCATGAAACGTAAATTAGACTTGATATCAATTATGGTAGAAGCGATACTACCGCATTTTGAACCGTCGGTCAGGTCTATGCAGCTGAGGTCCTGAAACTCACAAAAGCTTCTTAGGCAAAATATCAGTCACCTTATACTAATATGGTGTAGGACCGCCACGAGCACGAATAATGACTGTAGGCATTGAGTCTACAAATATCTTAATGTACACTCTTGCATCAGCTGACCTCGAAGTGCGGCCACAGAACGTGGACGATCTTTTCGACGTCTAACTTATCGTTTTAGGTGATCCCACAAATTTCTATTGGGTTCATGTCTGGGGGCTTAGCTGACCAATCTAATTGCCTGAAAATTCCTGAATAGCTGCCATGATAATTAATGACAGTTCTAGCACGATGCACCTGGCTATTGTCATTCTGAAAGATAGGCAAAGCAAAAAGCTTCTCTTCGATCAGATATAGTTCAAATGGTATCTAGCAGCTCAATGTAGCCATGTTGGATCAGTCTGACGCATACCTCAATTAACGGAGCTATTTCTGTGTAGTTGAAGCAGCACCTGACAGGCTCTCCTCTGTGTGTCGCCCCTGGCACACAGGCTTCGTCGCAGCCATGAGGGGCTTAGCCACTGGAAAATCATTCTACTGGTCAGTTAGGAATATATTACACTTTTGTTAGATTTATTTCATTCGCGATTACGAATAGAATCATTCAGACTTAACTATGAACGTAGTCAGTATCCCTCATCACCGTTTCTCTGTAGTTTTATTTAGAATTCGTAAAAAAACAAGGCGACTCGAAGCTGCGCGACTCTGGACTCACACGGTCCGAAGAGGACAGCCGTGAGGCTTTATTTGCTGTATACCTGACTGGGGATTTTTCGTATGGCAAAATTGGTTGAGCCCCGAATGCCAAAATTGTCAACACCGTGCTATGCACTAGTGGAATTGTCAACATCGTGCTATGCACTAGTGGAATTGTCAACACCGTGCTATGCACTAGTGGAATATCAGCTGATCATTCTCATGGCATGATACGTCTTAAGATCCTGTGAGCTGTTTTGATTTTATGAGTCGTTGTTTTGCGAGGAGTTGAGCTTTCATTCAACTGTATAAATAATGAACTTGTGAGCATTTAATCATTTTGTATGTGCGTGTGCTATTATTGGAGTGTTCTTGTCAGTAATTATGTGTATAAGATACCTTCGATTTACTGCAAGGATTATATTAATCGAAAGTATAAAATATAGTATGTATAGATTCTCAATTTATGCACACTACTTATAGTGAATAATCACCGGTTTTAATCACGACCTTGAGGTTTTTAATCTACCTCTTCATATTTTCATTCCTTAAGTAGCTAGGATGATCCCCATTGGAATGCGTCTGCCCCAGCCATCCATTGAAAAATAAAGCTTATCGTTCATTATCTTTTTCTGTAGTTAAATTGAGAAAACATCGCAAAATGTAAGTCTTCTACGTGAGCATCTATAATTATCTATAATTTTGGTCGCACGAGCGTAGACGTCGCTGGGTAGTCAGTTATCGACTGAGCCGCGAAAAATTTCGGCGGTGATTTAGCGATTGGAAAACTTGTGTTCACTCCTCCCAGGGACCGCAGTCGGGGCAGGTGACAGGGCTCCCACACTGGTACCATCTCATCTTAAAGTTTTCTTCCTGGCAAAGCAAAACTTTCTATTTCACTAACCCTATTTGATTCTTATCGGAAGAATAGAAACAGCTTTCCTCATTTGTTGTCAAGTTAGGATTTTAACTACGAGGCTTTCGTAAAGGTACCAGCAAGTCGGCCTCGCCCGCCGAATTTGATGGAAAAACGCGTTACTGAGATGGAAGCGAACGCACAGGATTTGATGTCTCTGTTGCTAAACTCTCCTAGAAACCTTTGCAATTTAATTTATTTTTCTTGATACTTCCGTTGGTTGTACATTTATTTCTCGGATGCAATAAAGCTTATTCGGAACTCCTCACATCACACATTGCTGGGGGCTTCATGATCAACATTATCCTCAACATTGTTAACATTATCATCATTATCAACAGCTTACATCGCTTATTTCTGTGGGTTTTCATCACCTGCAGGAAAACTCTCAATCAAAGAAGCTACAAGAAATCTGAGAGTCTGAGCTTCTGACTCGTATTTTTCCCTAATTTATTATCGTTGGAAATGTGACGTTCATATACATACACATGAACATGTATACTTTACACATATGCAGGTTTGGAGACGTCCTTCATGGTTTTATTCTAACGAAAAACCAAACAGTTTTATCCAATTGTTTATATGTTTCTGGTATTGCTGATTCCACATTTATCAGCATAATTTATTCTGCGTAATTGAATTCAAATTTTTCTGGCTTGCACATCTGCCTCTTGAAAAAGCTCGGCGGATGAAATTTTGCGCGGTCCTCTGCCGACTGCTCCATGGTGCGCAGTGCACTGCAGGCGGTCCTCTGCCGACTACTCCATGGCGTGCAGTGCACTGCAGGCGGTCCTCTGCCGACTGCTCCATGGCGCGCANCGCAGTGCACTGCAGGCGGTCCTCTGCCGACTGCTCCATGGCGCTTCTCCTTCAGAACAAGAACCACAACTCAAGAATTCGGAACTTGGTGTAAATTACTTTTAATATAAAATTCTATTTCTATAAACGCTGTTAAATCGTACTCTTTGCATGAAAAAATCCCCCCTCCAGCACGCAGAATCAAACTGTGCAGTGATGCAAGCTCGTCATTCAGTTTGCGCTCTGTACTTGTGCTCAATAAGTAATTCGAGACCTCACACCTTGTTTAGGAGTCTCCTGTGTTTTCCTGTCATTGGAATGGGTGCGTGGTCCGTGTAAACGTGGTATTTACGATGTGGTCCGTGTAAACGTGGTATTTGTTAATCATGTCGAAAGCAATAGGACCTTTTTAGTCTGATTAGTGTGCCGTTTTTTCAAATATGTGCATGTGAACTACGCTCACTGAATTTGTAAACGATACTTTTGAAAAGGCATGGAAATGCACATAGAGAATAGAGACTCGGCTCAACCAAGAGTACTGAAAAATTCCTTTTATGATACCCTGGAAGACTGTGCAAAGTAAGGAATTCTAAGGCGTAAATTCATGGAATTTCATCTAAAAAAACCATCGATTTAATTTCAACGGTGTAGCATATTACGTTTGAAGTGATAGTGTGCAGATGTCGATAATAAAAGAGGCCTGTACAGGATAATATTCGATGAATCGAATGCTTCAAATGTCTACATTGTAGCACCAGCGGAGGCAACGCCGTCTAGGGCACGGAATCGAGTCGTACTGAATGTCCCCAATGAGGTAAAATATCGAGCTAAAATACGTTCCACTTCTGTGAAGAAATTGCACGTTTGCTCTTCTCCTATGCTTTATCAAATTTTACATGAGCTTCTTTTTCAAAATTTTGATCCCCCTATGTACTCTATTCATATTGGCATGTGCATGTGGAGTACATTATTGCTGCAATTTCTACAGACATTTCATGCAGTATTCGGCATTTTCTCTGCTGTCTAAGCCCTGGTGCACAACCATCTCCGGTTTCTCTCATTGTTGACATCTCGTTGTAAAGGAACGATCAACATTGTAGCAACCGCTGCGTTGTTTTCCGCTCTTCACTCCATTGCTTGCTCTCACATCGCCTGTCCTATGCGTCGCATTTCTTTCAGTATTCCACCGAGTCATTTTTACTACACACTCAATAAACGCATGGCAGAACCCTACGTCCCTCCCCCTGAAGTTATTTCACAGTTCGTTCTCTTTAGTAGTACAGTAACCTTTCCGACGCGTTATAGGTCTGGCTACTAACCCTGTCCTACTACTACTACTACTTAGTAGTATAGTACATATTTTTGTTTATGGATATTATAATACTTTGACATTTACTAAGTTTAATTTGATAGTTAAACTTCATTACCTTTTTTTCTGTAGAGTGGAACCAGCTTGATCAAATTAGGTCACATAAAGAGCGGCGATTTATTATTTATTTCTTTAAAAAATTCAACCTACACTCTTACCAATCTATCTGCGCTTTCTCTTTCTGTTTTTAACGTAGATTTTTCACTATAGTTCGATGTACCATGAGACGCAAGGACGTCTGTGGTGATGGAGGGAGGCCGTGTGTGAGGCACCACGAGCAGGAGGTCCCTGTGGTCGCCTGTCTCTGGTAGACGCGCTGCAGTAGCGAGCTTACTCATCTCTTTGTTCTACGCGTGTCCTGCACATCTCCTCAACAATAAACGAGTAGTATAAATAGCCCTATAAATTTTCTATAAATTTTCATTATTCTTAAGGGAACTTTGATCCTTTTTATGAACCCTATGATCCAACTAACCTGTTCCCTCCGCTTTCTTTCTTGGGATGGCAACTGAGGCTCCTATCACAACCGTCGTGATCAACCAGCCTGGTGCTTTTCTTAATATTTGCTTGTCTTCTTTGGGTTAGCTCCTGAGTTTTGTATTTATTTCAAAATTTTCTACGTAGTAAGCCGACTAGACTGGCTAAAGAGCTGTAAAGGCTTTCGGAATTGCCGCGGTGCCCGATGCTCTTCTCAGCGATTTGCTCGTTTCGTCGACCGCGGAAGACGAAAACATTTCTAAATTCCGTTCTAATTTTTGCTCGTGCGTAATTTACTTTTTGATCAAGGTATCTGACATACATCATAATTTTTTAAACCTGAAGTAATGGGGATTATTAGTGTTTTTAATTTATTTTATCTTGAATTCCTTTCTATTTAGTGCGCGCTATGTAGATCGTAACTTCGTTGCTTTAGAACCCAACTTGTTGACTATCAGAGTGTTTCTAAGAAACAAAATTCGTGACTACATGTACAGTTTATTCGGGGAAAAATAATTAGCAATTATGGCTGACAATGGGTTCAATATTTCAGTTATTCAATATATCTTGCAGGTCTGAAGCAAAGAGTTCAACTTTGTCGTGGTGACGTCATTGCCATTAAGCTTTAGTGACCACCGCTTTCGAAAAAGAGCACGATTTGATTGCCATTTTATAGTTAGTTAAGTTATTCAGCGTAACATTTTTACCGAAACACTTATAATTATCAATAGTTTTCTATAATTTTGGCCACTCAAGCGCAGATACCGCGGGAGTATTTTCGATTAAATAATTATCGCTGAAAAAGTTAGCCTGGAGAAACAACGGCACTAGCATCCCGTGGATGACATAACTTTTCAATTATTCATTAGAGTGTGTGTGTCAGCCATGGTATTTCTCGAATTTTAATGATTCTGTGACATAGCTTCCAGCACAGCGACATTTCCTGAGTGCAGCCGCTGGGGGGTGCACATCTCTTACCTTCATCGATATACTGTTTGTGATCTAAGTGTGATTCTCCATATCAGATATTACTCTTGTATGTTGATACCTCGAGCTATACATGTATTCAGAAATGTTATTGAAATGTCTGAGGCTGTTGAATATTTTTAATATGCTGTAGTGGATCAGAGCTGCGAGAATATATATATATTCAAGAGTTACATAAATATGTATGGTCCTCATTTTACGTATAGTTAGTCAATTTGGTTTCTTATTTTTATTACTGAGAGTAACTTGTTGAATATTCACGTTTTCAAATGCAAACAACGACTCACGGAAATGTTTTAAAAGCTTGCACGTCATGCTTCTAAACCTAACAAAAACGTAGAAAAGAGTATTTTAACCATGGGCTAATACGACAATTGCAAATTATTTTTCGATATAAGAATTTTTCGTTGTTCTGTTTAATTTGAATTTTTAAATTTAGCCGTTCGTAAAGACAAGATACTTTTGTGTAATGAGTTCGGTGTGCTGAATCTTTCCGACGTGACGCTCCTGTCTACTAGGGCATGATTCGCTTGTAAATATGTGGTGTTACTTTCATTTCATCAAACCAGTATATATTTATTAAATTTCAAATATACATACTACTTAGAGGGTCTATTTCATTTTCTCCTTGATAACAGTCGAGTTCAGCTCGTTGCTACGAGAGGTACCTACTGTATACGCGTATGTAGTTTGTAAAATCAAAAACTTCTTCACAATGCTTTGTTTCCCTAGATTCCGCTTAATATTTGCTTGACTCAACTGCCTGAAGAGCTTGTTAGTGGCGGTAGTTTCATTAAGAGAATAACTCTAGTAATGCCATTATTAAGTGTGGATAATTAACCATTAGAAAGTTTCACATGTTAAAATGGAATTTTTGAGCATATGATTCTTTTCTTATGAGTCAACAATAAAGTTGTCTTTAACAAAAAGATATCGCATTAACTAACACAGGTTTATTAGTTTCTATTCAACATTGTTGGTTAATTGAAATTGCTGTCAAATTAGTAATTTTTTCTGAATTTTTGACACACAATCATTAGAAACGTTTGACAAGATCTTTATGAAATAATTCTAGAAATACTTGAGCGGTTAAAGTATTACGCTTCTTTGAAATGTTTTCTTATTTCATTTTCAAAAGGGTAACTTTTGAGTGAGGGCGCATTTCTTGCGGAAACGGGGCTTCTAAATTCTCTCACCTTTGTACTAGTATGCAGAGTGACACAAAAGAACTTATCGACAGTAAAAATTTATAAATCAAAACCATGTAATCGGCTTAAAAAAGTGGAGAGTGTATAAAAAGGTTCATTATTAATTTTTATTATGTAACGTACATACTTCAATTCTGCATTCACTCTGGATTATTATTGGACACTCTGAACATAATTTACGTAACGAACATACTTCAATACTTTGTACACTCTGACCACTCTTGGCTCTTCTGTAGGTAAATTTCACGTAGAATTTACCAGCAAAAAACTCTACGGATAGTGCATCTAATATTTAACTATCTTTTTTTACCAATATATCAAGTAAACGTAGACTTCATCATTTATAGAAGTATTGTAGCTCCGCCATGGATAGTTTTGGCCTTGAACAACGCAGTATTTTTGGCACTCTGCACCACCACTAACTTTGAGTTCAATTTCCTGATTACGCCTTTTATCTGGCGTTTCGTTATCGAACTGCTGATTACTGCATTGATGTATCCATGAAATTGCACGTGCAGACTCCACGACATTGAGAGGACGACGACCGCGGCCATGTTCGGCAAAAAGCCTCTGTCATAAATAGGAGTGATTGCTCATCGATATGAAGTTCTGACGAAAATTGCCATCGATCGTTTTGAATTACAGTTCATTTTCGACTACGCCCTCTCCGTTGATTTGTTTTTTTTTGACACTGTGATTCTTGTTTAACAAAGGGAATGCATATTCTGAGTAATAAGTGAACTGGCGCTTTAGTTTCTAATACGTTTTTGTGTCCCGGACAAATGGTTAGCTATGAAAAAAACGAAGCTTAAGGAGATTCATTTGGAAAACAAAAGTCGAGTGTTCAATTTTTGATAGGTTTTTACTACTCATCATATTATTTTTGGTAAAATCGTTGTGTCTGCAGATATGAAAACACATCACAGCAATGGTCACTCCAGACACGGAATTACAATTGATGTCATCACAGATACTGGAATAAATTTCACCCTTAAATAACATAAATTTCATCCTTGGGTGAAAATCCATGTTATTTAAATATTCTGAAGCTCAGAAGAAATTTTTTGATGGTAGAAGAGCAGCTTCATAAGCTCAACTCAATCTGGTCCATTAACAGCAATCAACTGCCTAGTGAAATCGTTACCTATCGCGATGAAAGTTGATGTTTAGCAATCGCCACGTAACTTAGGGTACGACAGTTTTTTGCATGTTTGACGTTCGCCTTTGCAAATCAAAAGTTCTTAGAGACGAGGGATCCTTTATTTCCCCGTCAGATGGATGGATCAAAGTGCTCTCAACGAGTCATTTACAAAGTTTGACAAACAACGCAAGTTCGAGATCTTTCTGCAGTCGGTCGATACGTGGTCTCCGTCCTCTTGTTGCAGAATAAATGGACGTCAGAGACCAAACTCCTCTCATTGAAACAGCACTCGTGCTTCTGCGAGTGCACTGAAGGGGATGTCTTTCGTTTAAAGGGGATTCTGGAATGAAAAAGCTAATACTTTCTAGTCTATTTCCAAATAATTATTTCTGTTTTAATTTTGACATAATGCATGCATGAAATATCGTCCGAAGCACTATCGTTAACCATTTTTAAAAAGGATGCATCGAACCAGTAGTAATTTTCTACATTAATGAAACTATGAATATTATAACTAATGAAACGATGCATGCTATAACTAAAATCACTGAATCGAGAATGTAATATAAAACCGGATATCAATATATCCTCTGGCAGATTTTCATGCAAAAGAAAAAGAATGCTGAAAATACACGAAAAATTTTCTTCGGAATGACGTCAAAATCAACCTTCAAAATGAAAATTCGAACGAAGTGTTTTTTATGCTGTGGCACTGGTGGCTCCGACCACGACGTATGCAATCTCTGGGCTGGCCTTAGGTAGACCCAGCCGCAGGAGAGACATTTAGCGTGACGTTGAGGTTCATGGGCAGAATTGACAGCTGTGCAGGAGTTGGCCTGAAAGCAAGAAGGCGACAGCGGGGGAGCGAAGATCCCTCGTGTCCCTACGAGCTCGTGTTGTTCAACTCCAAAGTCAGTTACGCTTCCTGAGCAGAGGTAAAATATTCATCGGTCTGAAATTAACGACTCTTGACATCGATTTTCAGATAGAAAATTAGATTGAGATAATAAAATACTTATGACATTAACTGGAAAAGATTAATTCGTGTGACGTATCGTGGTACGACAGTTTCCTGTTTTTTAAATGTTTTTCAACTTTTCGACATATAAATTAATGCAGTTACAATTCGTTAACGTATGGCAGGCGGTGGGAACAGGGTGTTTCTCCCCTAAATAAAAATTTTTCTACAGTATTTTGAATTTTTCATGGTGAGATGAAAATAACATCTGAAGCAAGATTGGTAAATATCTTACAGTCATATTAGGCGTTTCTGAACCCTCGTTAGGTGCACGCATTCCTGCATAGCTTGATATAAATGCTCGTTTTCTGGAACAAATTAAAAAATCAAGTAAGAAACTGATAGATCAACCTTACTGAGAACAAGAGTCGTACTTTGAAAATTGGTTTTAGATAATTAAGTTGACACTGTGCTGTGACTGGAGTACATGGTCATGCCGCGTGGTCACGCAACTACCCATCAAACCGTACAGCCCTGCGCTCATTTATGTAATATCTAAATTAGAGCTTCAGTGGCAATGCTAAATCTAAGGACACGCAACGATGCTTTCGCGTTGGTTGATGGCAAGGAGAGATCTGTGTGACAGCCAAGCAAACCGGCAGTGAATCGCAGCCTCTGGGCCGAACAAATGTGCGAGCTGGTAGGGGCTGCCACCAGAACTCCCCCGACCCGTGTTCGCAGTTCTTCAAGAGGCGAGAAACTCCACATTTGTCGTGAGCTCAGAATAGTTAAGCTAGTTATTTCCTACGTAGTCTAAAGACATGTGAATAAAAGAGCCAGGGTGACGACCTTGGTCGTGTTAACAAAAGAAGAAAGTATCGAGTCCTGGAAACTCATTTCGAACAACAGGCTCACGCTTCAGGACGAGCGGGCACTTCGGCCAATCTGCAAAACATGGAAGAATTTATCGCCTGAGCATTCAAATTATAAACGAAAATTCTTGATGTCGCAAAATTAAAAGGTACACTATGTCTTTTGTTTCTACTGCATAACGAATTTCCGTTTTAATATGAATGTTGATACAATTTATTCCTCTTAGTTTTGTACATTTACTGAAGCTGGGACTTGTCCCTAAACGTTTAATCTTCATAACAGATGAGTATTTAGGGTAACAAAATTCTACAAATCTTGATGCTCTTCATCTCGGATTGTATATTCCATAGCCCAAAAATGTCATGAAACAATTAAAAAAGTTTGACCATCATTAGATATTGTAGTGAAATATAGGAAGGTCTTAATCCTGTTTTCGTGAGGTATGATATTTTTGCCAGCAAAATTTGCCGCTTTTCCTCAGACCTTAACGGGCGCATAACTTTATTTCATTGAAATTCAGGAAGTTCATGGTAAGCGTCGGGCAATCAAACTTTGTCAAAATGAATCTTAAATATTTCCCAAAAAATATCGCTTGATTCGAGCATTTTTTTCATTTCGAGTCTCCGTGACAACGCCCACTTCGTTAACTCTGAGCTCACGGCGCCGTACCCAGCAGCATATCCACGCTGGTACTGACGCAGCCTCTGCTGGCTCTTAATGACATCATTTAAGCGACTTGGGTGATGATGGAGTCGTGGCGGCCACAGGAGGTCGGGCGCGACACCACCAACCAGTCATGCTAAGTGGCTGACAAAGAGCACGCGTCGCGCAGGGCGGTGTCGACCGTGGTGTCGGCAGTGGTGCCGTGGCGTTGCCGCCATTTGGAGTGCGGCGCTCGGTGTGCAGCGAACGCACGACTCCCACCAGCGTGGTTTGGTTTTGAAGCTTTTTCTACAACCACAAATTTTCGGTAACACACGGAGTGCCCATAGCTTGACTTTGAACTTTCTGCTTCAATATTAATTTTTTGAGCGGAATGTCCGAACGGGGGAAAATTTATTAGTTCGATTTCTACGTATGAGGAAAATTTGCAAGTCGTCACTTTGTTTCTAAATCTCGCAGAAATAATTCTACACTGTCTTGCGATAATATCAGTAAAGTTCAGTAACTCTCATAAAAACAAGATGAGAAATGTCTTCAAGTCGCCGTTTGAACAACGCCTCGTCAACAAACGCCTCGCTATTACGAGCAGTACGGCATTGCCTTTTAAAATTAGTGGTGTGTGGAGTGTGGGGTAACTTCCTGGAAACTCCATCCAGGAAGTTGCTGTCTCTCCAGTCAATCGCAACGTCCGCCTAGTGTGTGTGCTCTTCGAGTCAAGTTTAACAGTGCCCGGTCGTTCGGAGTAAACAAAACATTTTTTTCTTTGGGTTGTCCGGAACGAGTAAGAAGGAGGTCTTTATTTTCGCTAACTTTATTTTCCGGGTCTTGCCTGCTTTGTTAGCACAAGCATTTGATCTCAAAAGATGCAACCGCGCACCTGTTGCGCGGTGCAACTCCCGATGTTTTATTTTTGATGCACTGACGTTCCTCGAGACTTGCTATTCAAATTTTAAGTCCTGTCTCATTTGCAGGCGCTGCAGGGTATGGTTGGAAGTTGAATTTGCCAGCAACATTAATAGAGTATAAAATGCAGCTTCTACTCCAGGTAAACGAGCCTGAAATAAAGTATGAATTACCTACGCTTGGCTAGAGTTCCATGATCAACGAGTTTTGATGCCTAAGTTTGTACCTTAGGGTATTTTTTACGCTTTACCACAATCTGTAAAATTTGGTTGAGGGCTTCGCTTTGGAAGCTGAGCTTTCGTTTCTCAGAGTCAAAACGAGTCAATTTGCTTGCCTGCGGAGAATGTATAGAGGTTGTACAAATTAGATGAAAAAAATAGATTCAGGAACTCATCGTCAGCACTCTCATCTCGTCACGGCGGATAGAACCGAAGTACTTTTTTTTAAATCACTCAAGAGTTGGTATTGTCCTCTGCTCTCGCACGGTTTTAACGGAATGAAAGTAAAAAGACTAATTTATTCTCATTCATTTTTGCCGAAACAGATAATTCAATCTTAATTTAGCAGCATCACCCTAAGTTTGCAAAGAGTTCCGATCAGTTTTTTTGACAACTTGTGTTCGAGTGCTCCGTAGCGATGCCGAGCTGGACTCTAGCGAAGTCGCTCGCCCTCTGGAGGCGCCCCATGTTCTTCCACAACCAACACCACAACGAAGACTTCGACAAGGACGAGGCTGGGCAGCCCATGACAGAAAAGGTGAGCGTCAAAACAAAACTCACAAAACTAATTGGCATCGCTGGGCCACTCGTATCTCCCGAAGGTGAGACTTTGTTCCTTCTATTCTTTTCGTGCAAGTTTCAGACCATTCTCAAAGCACGATAAGTTATCTGTAAAATCCATTTGACAATTGAGCTATACGATACCAGCCTGATTCTGCCTACCTATGCTTTCGTTTTGCTCAGTGAACGTTGTATATCTACTGAAGGTTGTTTCTTTTTAATATCTCAGTGTAGGCAATAACCAACTTTCATTCTACATTGCGTTTCTTTAAATTGACTTGGCTAGCTGCTGGAAATTTGGATGCAAATTGCTGATTGCCGAGAAGAATATGAGTGCGAATATCAGATGATGTACGTTAAAGCCAGGTGAATGGTGCATTTGTTTCGCAGAGAGGGTAGACACAGCGCTGTACGATTTCGTGATGGAATACAATTTGTTCACTTAAAGTGCTGTAAAAGAAATGTCGGAGAGGGCTATTGGTTGGGTCCATATATTTTTCCAACAGATAGTGGCAAAATTAGAATTCATTACTTTTCCGTCTAAAAAATGCACCAGTAGCTGTTTCAGAGCAGTGCTATGAAGAAAGGTGACTAATTTTTTTCTGGATGCACAGTGGAAAAATTGAGAGGCACTGCGTGAGTTTAGTGACAAATGTTCCAAGAATGGGAGGGTTTTGGGGTCAATCCGAGGTTTTACGAGGAAACTTTTGAGTGAGAGAAATGCGCCCATAAATAATTCATCAAGGTTCGTTGAAAAAAGCGCTTGGAAGTCATACATGTCCTTTCAAGAGCGCTCGGAATTCATACATGTTCTTTCGAGAGCGCTCGGAATTCATGCACGTCCTTTGGAGAGGATTCGAAATTCATGAATGTCCGTTGGAGAACTCCCGGAATTGCGAAAGCTAGAAGTTGAACAAATGATCCATGCAACTGTAAATAGGACGTGTTCATACCGTTTTATATTTTTCTCAAGAAATATGAAGGACGGAGTTAGGAAATTAACAAGAGCTATCAGGCCCAGCAGCGAAATGTTCGCTGCATCTATAACTCTAAAAGGGTGATTGTTTGGATTAGGACTTGATTTTTCGCTGTTGTTCGATTGATCTAAATCATTTTCCCCCCGATACGAGGGTGTGTTGTAGACGTGATTTCTTTTAATTCCTACTTACGTACGAGCTGCTCTTCGACGCTACATCAAGCCTACTTCCTCTGGAGGAATAGCGGCCGTCCCCGGAACTCTAAAAGAGCACCGTGACCTGGCAAAGATACACATTTTACTTTTGTAACTATAAGCGGCTGTAGGTCATTATAAAGGAACATCACGCAGCTCTGCGGTTACTCTCATTCCAAAAAATCAACAGCTATGGCTTCATGCTGTCGGTGTCACAACACCTCACGTCTGCAAACGTTCCGCAGGACCTGAACAATTCAATGGCCCTTAGCTCGAGCGATTTTGTAATGGCAAGTGGACACCAGTCGAGCCATTTCCTGGCGGTATTTAAATCAAGAGTCCAATTTACAGGCTAATGGAATGCAGTCCAGCGCTTGGTGAAATAACTCGAGCTGTGGTCCATTGAGTGGGCTGTAAGTTCCCTTGACGGCCGAGGCCGAAAACAGACAAATCGGCTTTCACATTTGTCGTCATAGATGCGAACTTCAGCATAACCTACGGGTAAAAAGACCATTTGGCTTTAATAAGTATGTGGAAAAGTATTGACAGTTGAACAATATTACTTTCATGCAGATAAAAGCGACGGTAAGCGTGCCACACTTTTTGAACTTCCCTTCTGGCGGCGGTACCCCAAACTATCTGTCCATTTTGGAGCTGAGCCGATCCTGAGCGTGAAACATTCTGGCCGAATCCGAGCCCGTTATCGCTCAACTTTGGATTCTCAGGTTTTCATTACTTCGATCACTTTCGGCGATATTTTCAGCTGATTTTCTGCAACGTTGCCAGTCCGTTTCGACCCAATCAACAGCCCTCTCAGGAGTCAGTTTAATTGAGCCCCTGTAGGTCTTTCCACGGTAAAATGTAGTGAGAATTTTAGTTAGGTTTGGCAACTTGAATTGAGATGTTTCATTCCGTTTTGGTGAGATAGAACAAAACTAAAGGGTTTGAACTAAAGTTTTCTGATATTTACATTAAAATTGAATTCAATGGCGACCGTTTGCAAGTTAGATGACCAGTGCAGTTAGCGTAAATTTACCCGCTGCTCATCAGCGCCCGCCTGCCTCAATTGGCGGGCGTTTACTGGCGGAGACGACGGCACAAACGGGCGTTCGAGACCAATCGTTTGTTCCTTCATGCCCTGGTGCACTTTTTGATATTTATTTTGGTTTGGTCGTGGTATTTGCTGT
This sequence comes from Orchestia grillus, assembly GCA_014899125.1. NCBI lineage: Eukaryota > Metazoa > Arthropoda > Malacostraca > Amphipoda > Talitridae > Orchestia > Orchestia grillus. The sequence continues at coordinate 2,780 of VOMN01104929.1, read as the reverse complement.
GGTCCTTCGCACCCTGGTACACTTTTTGATATTTATTTTGGTTTGGTCGTGATATTTACTGTGGTCCTTCATGTTCTGATGCACTTTTTCTTTATATTTGTTTTGGTTTGGTCGTGATATTTGCTGTGGTTTTTCATGCCCTGTTGCACTTTTTCTTGATATTTCTTTTGGTAAGATTATTTCATCAATAGGTTGTAAAATAATACGCCGAATTTCTGTGTTTGCATTTTGAGTGTAACCGCTAATTTGCGCGCTGGAAGAATTAGGAGAGAATTCAGGGGTACACATTCTCGGGGCTCTGGTCAGCGAGGCTCTGGCATAGCAGGCCGTCGTGGCGGGGACGTAGATAGTGGCATTATTTTGTGGGAGGTTAACCATCATTTTGTGGGAGGTTAACCATCATTTTGTGGGAGGTTAATCATCATTTTGTGGGAGGTTAACCATCATTTGGACCGCGCGGCGACGCTGGTCTAACTTAAATAATGACGTCTAATGTATGCGCCCCGCTACAGTGACCGAACTAATGGTCATTCCTTAAAATGCCTTCTTATTTATAGTGAACTACACCTTTTTATCTTCAAATTAAATCAATCAAGTTCAAATTAAAATAAATTCATTCCAAATTCAATTAAATAAAGTTCAAACTAAAAGAGATCAATTTCATATTAAAATAAATTCACTCCAAATTAAAATTATTCAATTTTAAATTAAAATAATCAATTTTAAATCCAAAAGAGTCAAATTCAAATTGAAATGGCTTATTTTATTTTATTACTTAATATTTATCTATACTACAAGTAAATTTATTTGATTAGAAATATTGGCGGCAGTCCCATCAAAAATATAAATATTAAAATTTTTAAAATTTAGGTCTAAATGTAGATTTGTGCGAAAAACTAATTCAAAGATACGCACTTTTGATGATTAATATATATTTAAGTAGCTAAAAAAAATGCTAAAGTATGTAACGTAGCTAAATCATTATTATTCAGTGTTTTCTGCATAAGTATACAATTTGTACTCTGAATAAAAAAGAATAACATGCGGCATAAAAATGACAAACAACATATTTTATTAAATGTTTACGTCAACTGAAATTCTGCATATAATTATTTTTTGCTGAATATTTCATGTTTTATCACAGCTGAAGAATACGTACATGCAAACAATTTGGAATAAAATATCTAATTCCCAATTTATCCAGGTTACAGTAATGTACATACAGGGCTGCCTAAAAGTGAGGTATTCTCGCGTGAAAGTGTGTCCTAAGCATTTGGGTACGTATCTGTGCTACCGATAGCAGTGAGGGTACCTTGCTTTTATATCACCCTGTGTTGCCAAATCTCTGAATTGTTTTCATTCTGTACTGACTCAAGCAAGATTTACACCCCTGAAGGTAATGAACTCCTCTTAAAGTACAGTTTTCAAATTGAAAATGTTATAAAGTACGTCTCCAAAAACGTTTTACCATAAAATACATTTTTAAACCTTTCGACAAAACTCCACCTTACAGTACCCTTAAATGTTAGAGGTACGGTCGATTCCTTGTTAATCAGGATAAAAATTACAGTATAAACATTATTTAAAACAATCTATATGTATGAACGTACAAACTAAATACATACATAAATATGCCTTGCATGGATTTATATATGGATATATAAGTTTTGGAAATATCGCATTTGTGATCCATAACGAGTCTCCCTGAATTTTTTTTATGTGAGCAACAATATTTCTAATGAGCGAAGGTAGATTACATATATATTGAATTTCAGTAGTTGTAAGCATCATATTACATAATAACACCCCAGTGTTACTCGCTTGCTTGGTCCGTCCGTCTCTTTGTCACGCTCTCAAGAATTTAGATAGGGGAAAATTCCAGGGTCCGTATTTTTTTATTAATCAGCGCGACTGTCAGAGAAGGAATTCCGTATCAGTAATTTGTAAATAACAATATTTCACATCAGTTTTAAAGGCAAATGAGAGGGCACCTTGAAGAAGTAACATCATTTGTCCCGCCCGAGACTAATGGTGTTGCTCACCTGAGAATTTTGACCCTGTTTTTCCTCCTGTTTAATTCCTTAATGCGCGGGCACGAAATAAGAAGATAAGCAAGCCAAGAGCAACATTACGACAGATGATACTTGAGGAACTGAAGAATTTTTGCACGTAAAATAGTATTGAATATCAGTGAGCAAAATCCGTGTCAATCCATGCAGGTGGCGACGTGGTACGATGTGGTGCGGCTGCAAGGAGTAGCGAGTTGGGGCAATGTGTATCACTATCATGGTAGGACTCAGAATATCTAGACAATGCATAGGCGATGAATGTTCAATTTAATAGTGCAGGATAAGCACTAGGGTTAGGTTAGTTTAGGTTGTCTATTGAATGCTATGGGGACTGGTGTCCCCAGGGGGCAATGTTAGGTTACCTCGGCTACAGGGAAGCCTTGGGATCTATATCTGTCATGCCCATTTTTTTTTTCAAACCCTTAGCTTCACTATCTCTTGTTCGTCTATTTTTTTATTTTTAACTGGCTGTTTTTATGCACAGGGAATCCTGTGTGCGAACACACCTAGTACGTAGATTTTCCGTGTTCCAAAGTCCATATGAAATGATACCTTCTCTTTCGGGACGATAGAGTCTGAGTCACTGAAGCGGTACTGTCTATACCATCATCACGTGCTGTAACCTCCCCCACTTGGGACAACCCTTCCCATGTCGCAACCCCTCCCTTGTGGCAACCCCCCCCTGTGGCAACCCCCACTTGTCACAACCCC
>VOMN01104915.1:0-21787 GCA_014899125.1 Orchestia grillus | reverse complement strand
TAGTTCTTGATTATTTGGTCAGTTTATTCTTCAATATTACTTAGAGAGATTGAGTAATCACTTCGATGATCGCTTTTTTTTCCAGGAATTTTGCATCACCTGGTGCTATGCAATCTCAATTACAGCATATGTTTTCTTCGAATCCGTCGTATGCTTAATTTCCTGGAAGTATTTTCAAAACCTAGGTTTAGTTAGGTATACCTATGTTCGATTTACGCCGACCGTGTGTATATTTTATACTATTATGCTTTATCAACTAAAATTGTTGATTGTATCTCATGAGAAGTAAAAATCAGCTGGATTAGAAATATGTAGATGGATCAGAGGAAATAACTACAGCGTATTTGCTCACTTACGATTTTTTGGCCTCGATTCCATAAACTGCGAGGTGCAATATTGAGCCGAATGTTAGTAATTTATTTTTTTGAAGATTCATATAATCACAACTTTCTTCCGAGATATTTTTTTCACCGCGTTGTAAAAATATTGCTCGTGTCTCTCCCATTCTGACATGTATTTGATTGTAGCTCATTTTAAAACATTTCATTTTACTTCACATTTAAAATGCATTTTTTTACCTAAGCTCGAAAAGATGCCGTCATTTTGCCCCTCACCCTACGAAAGCAGACTTTATGAAATTATTCATGAGATTGTGAGGAGAGTGAATTGGCTTTAATTTCTCTACTTTGCTCCGTTGACCAGCGTGCAGGCCTTCATTATACGAAATAATAATAGGCCTAGAGTCCGCCGCATGTCAGGATATATTAACTAGCGGCGTCATAGGCTCACAACTAGCGGCGTCACTAGCTTATTTCACGCGGGGATATGCCAAATGATCTGTAGCATAAATGGTACACCGAGGAAATATGTGATGAGCGTTACATATTTTCTGAAAATTCAAAGTGTGCAATCCTACAATATCAGTAGAATGCGATAGTATAGGATGCATTTCTGCTATTAATTGGATATCAGAAATTGTGCCAGGCCATGAGTGCGTTTGAGTGTAATCCAATTATTTTTGTATCTTTGTTTGATGCCACGATAATTGACAGGCTCAAATAATGTCATTCCACGAAAGTTTTTTTTTTTGCAATTTGACTTAATGAAGAATTCAAGAAATATTGCGAAACATGCGAGCTTCTTTTTTAAAGGTGGGCGCTCGCCTTTCAGGAGTAAAGAAAAATATATTAGTAATGAATTGAAGGTAACGTAATATTCACATTCATTGACAATACATTGCGTTTCATCGTCAGAAACCCAATGCAGCCACCAGCGATCGCTCGTAACCGATGCATGACACTGATTAGCACGTGGCTAAAGGTGCACTGCGATGCTCATCAGTTTGAAAAATGAGGATTTTTGGAAGTTATTTCAGACGCCCAAGCCAGCAAAAATGTGTTGAGGTGATGGAGCAGGAATATGTATCCAGGGCATGCACATCATAGCTTCAAATACGTTGGTCGTATACCTTATAGTCGTTCGGAAATTCATAGCCGATCAGTAAGAATACCTTTAATTAAGACATGACCCTGGCGTACCAAAGCAATTTCTCTGAAAAATTCGTATGTAACGTTGTTATAAATCGAACACGAGTTAAAAATTTTTTCTAAATGTTAACTGGTGTTAATTTTCTTCGTTTGCTATTCTGAGATTCAAAGACTAAGAATGTTCACCCGTGCTTTAATTAGTATTGATATCTGAAACGTGAAGGAGAAGAAAGAACGTCTGCTTGATAATTTACTGCTTTATGCATGAAAAAACGTAGACAAAGTTAAATAAACTAGATAATGTGAATCTGGATAAAAGTGAGAGTTATTTAATTTTTGCTCGTTAAACTACTGGCACCGATGTAATTATGAAATAACTTTTGTGTCAGGTAGACCTGAGAACACCCGATATTAATGAATACGTGACTCAGATTAGGGATATATTTTTTTATGCAAAGTAATTTTGTAATAAAGGTGACTGAGAGAAGGAATCTTAAAATAACTGATCATGAACGTTCCGAGCTTACTATAAACGGAAAAAAGGGTTGCAAATAATTGTACCTGAGCTTTTCAGAATTTTCCGGTTGTTTCGCACTAGTTAACAAGTCTTTTTCTGTTAACTTGTTAGCTTGTTAACTTGTTTACGGGTCTTTCTTCTGCTTCACCGATGCTTTACGGACTGGCATTCGGTCATCCCTTGTTTATAATTTTTGTTGTGCGCTTTGTGCATCACCGTATGGGGGTTCCAACCACAGAGCCACTGTACGTGAGGGTTTGTATAGCAAGCCAGTCGCAGTCATCGAACATATAGATTTCCTAGAAGTCCCTTTCATTCTAGCATCCGTTAGCATTGTATAAGTGACTCCTGCGATGAGGTGATAGGTATTGATCAATTCAAGTGATAGGTACTGATACATTTAAAATATTAGCTCTCGTTCATCCAACTTTGACTTGCGAACACTAGAATCAATGTACTTCCTTAAGCCCAAACCCTCCTTCACTAAAGTGCCGAGTGCGTACCATCTGAAAACAGCGAACCATAAACTATAGTGGCTTTCAACTTGTTTTAATTTCATTTTTCAAATTCTCATTTCCAGTTTTGAATAAATTCATATGATCGCTTTCCTTGCTTCCAGATTTTATCGAAAATGAGTTTTTAAGATTGAAACGTTCAAATAATGATTTTAAGATTTCATCTCTCAATCACCTCCAACAAGTAATTCATTCTTATTGACTTGCGAAAACTACTTTGCACATCAGGCGCACATTCATTCAGACACATTGTTGCTTTGATGGCGAAGGAAATAAGTTTTAATAATTTATTGATGAAAAAGTGTCTACATAATTATCAGTTAATATTTCCTTTACTTCTTTGATAAATAATTTTCGGCTTTGCACATTCTTAACCGGGGTTTTCGGAGGAGAGTGTAGAATATACTCTCCTCACAATTGTTAAAGATTTACTCTCCTCCTGTATTACAACGATACAGAGAAAATGTGTGTCATTAGGATGCAATGTATAATAATTTTAATGAGTCATAAAAAGTTATTCATAATCCTCATTCCGCGACATATTCTCTACAAGCTTTTTTCTACGCACTCAGTGCCTAGACAGCTAACTAGAAACATCATACAAGTGTTCCCGTGTTCTCAAATAAAAAAATTCGTCTTCTTTGGTTATCAGTTGCAGCAAAACTCTTAAAGTAAGAAGCCTACAAACTGCTCTTGCACGCAAACAAATTTCCTGCTTCATTCTGAGGCTCGCGAGTTATGAGTGGTGGCTTTTGAGACTTCATGAAACGATGGATTTGTTAACGTGCTTACTTATATCCAGCGAGCGAAACGGATAACAAGCCTCAAGTAGACGGAGCCTGACTGGGGTTCCACCCACGTGTTAAACCCTCAGATTTTACCCTCGTTGGGCGTAAATTGATTTTGTACATGGTACTAAATATTTCATAAAATAAATTTTATTCCGGCAGTAATGAAAGAGCATTCAGTTTCTTCCAGAACATAAGGTTTTTATTTTCTTTTAATGCAGGAAGCCTGGATTACTCGAAACTACTGCAGCTCGAATTTCTTCCCTCTGCTCCCCTCCTCGACGACCCACCGAGGACGCATCCCTCGTAAATCAATTAAGTAAATCTTCCACTTTAAGAGTTGCTCTGTTGGACAAAAGCGGCCAGTCTTGCTGAGCAAATTATTTAAGAGGCTTCATTTAAGTTTGGGAGCGACTTTGGCCTGTCTTTCTAAAACAGGCGGGCGCCGTAAAGTTGTTATGAAAAATAGTGCTTTACGTAAGTTAATTAATCTGTGGAGGTTTTCTGAACTTTAAACACATGTTCATGCTCACTCATCAAGTGAAAGAAAACTTGGAATAAGGTGATGCAGCCACTGACTAAAGTTACGATGAATACTGAACACAAATTTATCAAAGGTGACTTCTCGATTGCTTGGTACGTTAGGAATTTGTGCTGTTACTCGGATAAAAATGATCAAGTTTCAGTAATTAAGGGACTGCGCGGATTTTCAGGGCATCACAATTACATATTAGTATTTCTACATACGGTCAGATCGAGTCTATTGACTCTGACTTAAAAAAATTATTTTTGACGACTCAACTTTCGCTTCAAAGTCTATAGACTCTGACCAAGCACTATCTGAGCACAAATGGTGGCTACTACGCTCTTGTTTATACGGAACGTAAAGGATGATTACACAGGATTAAGCATAAAGAAAATCCGGTGCAAGGGAGCTCTGTTTTTGTCCTCATGACATGAATGTGTGCCAGCATAGGAACAAGTTAAAATCTGGGCTCCACATTGCCAACATGGAAAGGTTTGATCGCTTTTGTTTACTTTCTCGTCTCGTCTTCCGCGGTCTGGCAGATAGAATTCTGGAAACGAGTGCTTTTGCTGATGCCTAAATAGATGGAATGTTTTTTTTTTAAATTGTGGAAGAAGACGACAATTATAAGCCTTATGTCTTTGTTCATGAGTGAACTTCAAAATGGATGGATTCGAAATGAAGCATTAACTCTACTCGTGCTTTCGAATTCCATGGAGTTTCATGTATGTCTTTGTCTCAACTTTTTACGCCAACTAGTTTTTGAGTTAACTATTTCATTCCGATTTTGTGTCATCCAGAAGAATTATCTTGGTTGGTTACCGGGTAAAATAAAAAATACGTATTAATCCTCAAATCTTACTACAGTGAAACACGAGGTTATCGTTTTATCTTTGTGTGGTGTAATTGGCGGGAAAATAATTTCACTTTACCAAAGGAGATAAATTCACCACTCACGCGTATTTTCTGCCTGAGATTTACTCCGGCATATGACATAGCTGTAATTCTAACGTTTTCAAGATGAATTCACAAAGCGATCTGTGTTAAAGCAGGAAAATAAACGAACAAAGCCAACGTTTCACAGCATGGGACCCAATATTTAATCAATGTTACGTACTACTCATCAATCAAATAGAATCCTGGAACTGCTAAGAATAAGACAATAAATAGGTCAGCATATTCTTGCGCCCGATTCCTCGCAAATGTTTTCGAAAGATTCATAAGATACCGATTCACTCTGGGATTGTTGCCGCAGCTCCTATGCAGCAGAAATACTTTGAAGTTCTCATTTGCTCAACGCACACAGAAGTCGTTTTCACGGACCACAAATTGTGATCACATCAAGGCCGGCGTCGCTGTGGCGAGCTACCACTCAGGAGCCCATTCCGTCACCACTTACATGCGCCACATATTAAAGTTACTTAATGGTGGGCCGGTCTCCGCAGAGCGACCGCTTATGGGCCCCAGGAAATTGAACGTCTTCCATAAAGCATCTCCTCGGAAATGCCCGGACTGTTCATCACAGGATGGGATTGCAAGAATGATGTACGGCCGAGTGAAAACACTTTACTCTGTGTGCTTATTTCGCATGATGCTCCTGTGTCATGCCTGGTCTTTTTTCTCATTTGAGAGGCACTTTGACTTCCATTATGATGTTAAAGGATTATTTTTGGACAACAGTGAAGGCACATTGATGAGTGGTAGAGCAGTTAGTAGAGCACAGTTTGTATCCATTGGGTATCATTAATTTTAAAAGTGTATTTACTATGCTACATGCGTGTTAATAATTTGCACTGTTAAATGGCAAATTATTCATCACAAGCGAAGTTCTTAAGATTAAAACTTCTCAAGGCCTGTAGCTGACGAGAGCTTGCAGCAAAACTCCTTCACTGGCGAGATAATGGCCTCTTACATGAGCTACTCGCCACGCAGGCAAAAGATATTGTTTGTATTAAACTTAAACTATGCTGCACATCCAAGTTTTCCATTTATGCACAGTTTGCTTATTAGATGCCAGGAATATTATTGATGCCAGGAAAATTAATGTATTGATGCCAGGAAAATTAATGCACGCGAAAAAAATTGATGTAATTGTCACACGTTATAAATAACCACCATTGAAAATAATAGGAAAAAGTCATAGTTTACAGACACCAGAGGAAATTGTAAAGTCTTTTCTGAGAATACATGTGCAACTTGCCATGAGCTAAAGTGTAGTGCACGAACGCCCTGGAAGTTTTCATTTATTGTGGTTGACAGCTGAAAAGCTGAAGGTTGAAAGTTGAAGCTGAAAAAGTTGAACGAGAATGTTTCATTCCAGTAATAAGTCCTCAGTATAACATCTGAAATATTTCCCGATGGAAATAAATTTAACTCTTTAAACACGGGACTAAAGGACTGAGCTACAGAAATTTTTGATCAGATTTCTTAGCAGTAGAAATTTCCTTCCAGCAGCAAGGGCTTCCCCATCCTGCACGTGTCTTATGTTTCCATTAAGATAGAAATTAAGAAAGCCTTATAAAAAATGAAATACAACTAAAAAGTATAACGTTGCTAGAACAACTGTGGTGACACAAGTCAGTCTGCATAGCTACGATCCCAAGTGGTATGGAACGCAAATATTCATAGAATAAAATTTTGATGCAACACTTGTTTTCTTTCTGAGCAAGCTGAAATGACGATAGCTGTGTAACAAAATCTACCTCGCTTGGAATGTCATGATGTTTTTTATCGTTCTGTCGCTTGTACAGTTTCACCATAACTAGATGCCTCCAGCATACGAGGGTGGTGGCCGAATTTGAGTCACTAAGAAAATGCTCTCACTTATTCGATACAAAAATCCACAGGGAGCTAGTGGCTTGTGTGGGTACCAGTGAACTATGACCCGTATACTACCGGAAATATACCAAACTCTAGCAAAACAGTGTCCATGCTGCAACATAGCAGAGAATCAGTATCAATCACACAGTTTGTTTCGACTAAAACTGCCTCTACATATATTAACGCAAGTTAAAATATTCACCGAATAGAGAAAGTTTTGCCCGCCCGCTACATTAATCTAACATACATTTAACACTCAGCAGCAACACGGCACAGGAATGCAGAGCGGAAGTCATCGCCTTGACAGGTAACTTTAGATTAAAGGGACCCCATTTGCAACAAGGCCTCCAGTTAATTAAAAGTCTCCTCGGGTGTGACATCCTGGAAGAAGAGCTGGAAAGCCTCCAGACTTACGTTCTTGCAGTACGACGAGTAGTGCTCAATAAATTATAAAAACAATCTTTCAGTGCACCTCGGCAAGCCGACTGAGCGCAACGTGGAAGAAATTCTAATGAAATGCCTCAGCCGTAAGCTAGCGTGTGATTGAATAAAAACAATTTTGGTTCTGAGGAATGCTTGGTGGAGTATACTCATCATTGTACTTTGAAACGCTGTGAAGTTTTAATCTTGAAAGAGCGTTTTCGTCTCATTCTTTTTATTGTAGCTATAGAATCTATGGAGGTTAGCAGAAAATAGGTACACCAGTATCTAATCGATGCTTTCTGTTTTCTCCGAACCAGTGTTTGCAGCGGGCCATCCTACCGTATGTAATACATGCCTTCTTCTATTTTATTACCAAAACTTCTCACAAGCTTATAATTTTACGAAGTGAGGGTCTCGAGTACCATGCTAAGCATCAATATCATCATGATATTCTGAATTCAAATGCTGGTTTATGATTTGCATAAAATTGATTTTGGAAAAATTTAGGTCGGTGAACTGAAATTCCATAATCAAGACGCTCTATAGTCAGGCATCAGTACGTTTGAAAAATTTACATTTGTTTTGTGACAGACAAATCTGTGGAAATTGAAAAATTATCAGAAAGGTTGTGCTCTTCAATAATTATTGATAATTAAAACTCTCTGAAGATTAGAACAAGCAATAATTATAATTGTTGCTTGTAGCCCGGGCAAAGTCGTGTTATAATGAAACCATAGCCTCAAGCCTCAAATTCACATTGCAATTGTTGAAGTTAATTTCCTGTAGAAAGTGAACATTCCAATCGATGAGAGCGCATTTTGGTGACCCAACTTTAATAGGCCTATAAAGGATATGACAAAGGTAACCATTCTTCATGGACATTGAAGTGCTTCATAGTATCCAACGCTGGTAATTTAGATTGTGGCTTGAAAAATATGTATAATTTTGGCTTCAGAGGAAGTTTCAGCAGTAACCCACACCTCTGTTGATATTCGCTTCAGGAAATTGTGAAGTGTAAATGAGTGTATGTCGTAAATTAATTTTGCATCTAAAAATGATTTTCCAGAGAAAAGTTTATATAGTTAATGGCTTCCAAAGGCGAATGCAATATGAATGTACACGCAAATAAACGATGAAAATGCAGGAAAGTTTCATTTTTACCCTGCCAGAATGAAATAATCACCGTTAACATCCTTAGGACTTGCATTGGCACCAACTCTATTTTCGACTTGCCATTTTTCAACCTTATTTATTTATATTAAAAAATTTTCGTTAGAACTTGAACTCTACAGCAGGAACGCACCATTCTTACAAAACAGGATTGAACTTTGATGGAGGATGAAGGTGTGAACATTAACGCCGGCATTGTCTCACCGGTGACCAATTACGAACCAAAGCTGAAAAACACTGCTCACTACCTCGAACGTGAACACAAATTCAATGACACATGCAGTAATTTGGTAGAATTTTTGGAAGGGTTTTGGAGGTGTTTACCAAATTACTAATATGCAAAACGAGATGTGCTTGTTAGTTTTTGAAACACATTCTATTATTAACGATGATTTTACTTTTTTTGTACTTCATTCATTTAGACACCAAAGGCAGCATTGAAATAAGTCTTACCTCGGAGCCTGTCGCTAAGGTTAGCGTACAGGTAGGTCAATGCAGTGGATGTCTACAGAGGTACGGAGCTTTTCACCTTTGTGATCTTCATTCTGGTGTGGGAGCTTTGAAGCAACTTCATCAAAGGACGGGATACAAGCCCCGAGATACAAGTCCCGCATGCTGCCGAGCTCCCTGGAGAAACATTTTCAGCGGATGAAATTGAAATGCGACGCACGGATTATTCTCGTGCGGAAAAATCTGCAAGAATTTCATTCAATTTTGAAAAGCGGCGTGTCTNCAAAAGTTGGACACTCCAAAAAAAGACAAAAACGCGTTTTTTATCATAAGGAGTCTGGGCTGATTTTTCCAGTCCTCGACCAAGCAAAGTTCAGTTCTTTTACTTATGATCAGAGATGCTTCTTCCCAAATTATTTCACCCATCTTTTGTTTTAGCTGAGCTCAAAAAACTCATATTTTGGGTATACAATATGTGTTTTAAGTCAGTCACGATGACAAAGCAGCTGAGTTCAGAGACGCGTTGCTTTAACTATTAAGAACAAACTTGGGTATTTTTTTGATTGTTCAGAAATGTAATAATTGCTTTAGAACTTTCGAGTTCCTTTTCTTACTGCTTTTATTTTAAACGAGAAACTTAAAGGAGACTTTAAATTTTTCAAGATTTTAAAATATTATCCTCATGCGAGTACATCAAACACAAAAGATTTTTAGAATTCAGTTGCTCGTGTACAAATTTAAACAGTTATAATCGTCATCAAACTATTTCAGATATTTACAAACCAAGCATAAACTCTTTACTATGAAATTGGTTTGGCTGAAGAAACCAAATATGAATGAAAACTAACACAGTCGCCCGTATATTGGATGCACATTAGCCCATCACAACTCCGAGCTTTGAAATGTTTCTCTACCTTGAAAATTATTTCGTGAAGATCGTTCAAAGCTTGGTCAGAATATAAAAATTCGAAAAAGTCTTTCCTTTAACCTAAAACAATGAACTCCGGACGTCCCCCATTTCAATAGTTTTGTTTTTGTGTTTTATTTTAATTTTATCGTGTTTTTGAGAAGGACTCGCTTTCCATTCCGGTCATATGTGCCAATGAGGTTCCATTTTTCAGGTAACAGCTTAACTAGTTGTAATAAACACCCAGGACCAAAAATTAGTGACCTATTGTTTTTCGAACTGCAATGATTTAGGACGTTCATTTATCGGTTTTCAAAGCTATAGCAGAAGTTTAGGTTATACGCAAGTACTGAACAAACATGTCTTTTTTCAGAACTGGCAGGGTGTAGACTTCTTTCTTAGTTGTTCCACAACGATGGGACGAAAGCAAAACTTCTCGGAATGACAAAAAAAGGAATTGCATTTGGTCAGGCTGAGGGACACCCTGTGAAGGAAATAGCGTAATTCGCTGGTATATCATGCCGCACTTTTACGCAAGTCTACCAACTATGGAAACAATCTGGTACATTCAGGAATTTATGGCAAAATTCTGGTCGGAAGAAAATTCTAACCGATAGGAGCCGCGCTAGGTCCCGAATTGTTGACCGGAACCGCTTTGCATCATGGATGTAACTACTACGAAACGACAATGCTGGCTCTTCTCCTGCTGTTTGTGGACTCTTGACACTTAGCGGCGCACGGAATTACCGCCATTATTCGTGCCTGTGGGGGCTTACACCATATTATTTAGTAGGAAGTGACGAAATTTTTGACTTGGGAGCTTTTCTCACTCAGAGCGCAACTGAGTTTCAGTTCAGTCAAACATGCATTTATGTGTTATTTTTCCATGGCCTTTCCAAGTTTATTTTTATTGAAAATGAAGTACATACAAACCTTAAGAATTTTGTTTTAATGATTTGCCCCGTGAGAACATTTTTTTGGCGAGAGAGATCTTCCAACTGAAAGTCTAGGCTAACAATTTAACTTAAAATACAATAATTGAAGTCTGGGTTAACAATTTGAACGTAAAAATAATTATCCAAGTGTGTAGCTAATAATTTCAGCAAAAAATGTAATAGTCGCTGTGGAATTTTTCTGATTCATATACTTTTTGCACTTTATCACGTTTGTAGAAAACATCAACTTTTCACTTCCGTTTCATGTGCTTTTTTCATCCCGTAAACTTCTAATTTTGAGGGGTATTTTTACATCATTTTCAAAGATTTTGTAAATTGAGCTCTTCATATGTTAACTATGTCTAAACTGCAGGCATTTTATTTCTTTTAGTCAATGCCAATGGTGATTGGGAACATCAGGCCATGCTTCAAGGCACTAATGAACCAAACTCTCCCTTTCTTTGGCTACTATAGATGCATGAAACTTGAGTAGTCCCTGAAGATGTGATCATGAAACCTTCATGTGTTCTTTTGCTTCGGGTAAATAGTGCTTCGCAGTGAGCTCGTGGCCCTTGCTGGTTGAGTCATCAGGGTCGCGAGTAAAAGTATCGGGAGAGTTCGTTATCCGATGGACCAAAGGCATTGTAAATTTATGCGGGTGGGCCTCGCTCGATCGGTCAATGTTGATCCGAACAGACTAGTCAAACCGAAAAATGTTTCGAGGGATATGAAGACATTCAATGGGTTCTCTTGCTTGTGGGATCTGCAATCAGAACAACAGCGTTTTACTATTTTTTACTGAATGGCATTAGTAAGATATGAAACTGAAACCTTCTCGAAATTTAATTTCCAATGCTATAATTTAGAAAATAATTTCAGAATTGCCTTTTTTGCCAAAATCCTCTCCGCGTGCTATTTAAATTGCTCTACATTTTAAACGAGTGAAAAGAAAGAGGCGTCCATTTGCACTTGCCTTTCCCCTATTTTGAGTACCATCGTTAGCAAACTGCAACGGGACGATAGTCGTAACATTTAAAAAAAGAAAAAAACTAATGCAGATGAGACTGAAAACTGTTACAACATATGTATAAATTCGATCACATGAGAAATATTTCTGAGGGCTATAATTCATACCGCCGTGGCTCATTCGTATTTGCTAAGGATACAGATATTTTTTTACAAATAAATGTAACGTGAGTCAAACGTACGGGCGGCCTCAAGTCTGAACGATTCAAAATATGTTACAAACGGAGAGCCTGTGCCAGATATACTAAAATAACTCTTACTCTGCCCCGAGATTCAGAATTAGGATTTCTTCTCATATTCGTTGATGATATAATGTATTAAAATGCACTTTCTTTTTTAATTTCACATTTTTCTTGGATGATGAAACTCTTTCATTGAGAGCCTCCTCAAGCATTGAACTTGTTTGCAACGCAGTGTTATGAAAAATAATGAAATCAGAATCCCAACACTTTGCATAACTTCTTTACCATATTTTCTACAGATAAAAGATTTAAAATAAAGATGTAAACGCTTCAGGATTTTCCCACCATCAGAACGGTCTGAAAAATATTCAGAAAATTTGTTTAAGAGTTATAGACATAAGCAAGCCAAATTAGGTTACATAAACACGATGCATGAAAATTAGACGAAGTAATCGATGGGAAAATTGTTATAGACTATATTCAATGGGAGAGCACTATTTCGATCATTCAACGTGGGTTTCTGCTTGTAAATATAGACAGATTCTAAAATCCCAAGAGCGTTTCTGTCACTAACCGCCAGTCGAGCGTTCGCCCGCACCGTCGGTGGTCGGGCCAATGTCGACCACAACGCCTCGCAACTGAAGCACATCATCGAGGGCATCCTGTTCCATGCTGTCAATGTTCCCTGAGATTTCACAATTGCTGCATGATTATTTTCCATATTTTTTTGGCTCACTGGGTGCTGACAATCTTTGACGGTAGCTGGACTTTGAATGAACTTGCATCATATAGTTGCAAAAACTTTTAAAATCGGTTGGTATCTGTTGAAACGTTGAAAATGTATAACCAACAGATTTCTTAAAAACTCTACCTGCCCTGATTAATGCGTTTCCTCCTAATGGAACAAAAGCTTAACATAAGACTGAGGAAAATAATACGTCCAGGGAGCCAAACTCATTGCTGTACAAAAACACGATGGCATTGCTGCACGCCTGGACTATAATGAGTACACTAACGGCTCTTTTCAATGCATAGGAATTATTAAATTACTAAACCATGGCAACATTTATTTAGGAAATTTTGTATTTGAAGCTTTTTCAGCCTGCAATAATTTAGATCTTCATGAAATATTTTTTGCCAGATTCTGTCCTCAAGCTCATGTTACCAGATATGTAGATAAGTTATTGATTTCCGCATTATTCATGAGTCAAGACAAAGCATGGCGTCCACTCAGCATGAATTCAGTTTTAGAATTCCATTCATTCGAAAATTAATGAGAACTATCAATCACATAGAGCAATTGAAATGAATCTTGGAGCTTACTTTCTCCAGAACTCTCAAAGGAAGACATGCACGTCTGTGTATGTATTCACATAATTTTGTGTCTATATATGTCGAGAACATGGCTGGAACCCAAGCTGTTCTGTAGTTTTAAGTCACTTGTTTAGTATTACCAAGTACTTATTTAACTGCATCTTGAACTAAGGCTTTTCTTTCTCCACACACAGCATCTAAAGCTAAAATGTTCTTTTTTCTCTACGTACTCGTACGTCGACGTAAGACCTTAGCATCTTATTTAGGCCCAAAAGTAGTGTATATTCTATATTCTAAATAAAATTCACCTAATCTAATCTACTGATATGATGCAAAAATCTAGTCAATTTAAAATTGCTAGATGTGCATCCAACGTCGTTGGTTTTAGAATCATAACATATTTTAAAAGTGAAACTCTTTTTACCAATGAGTCAATTCTGGTCCGCTATTCGATCTTAAATCATGACCAAACTCAGTGTCAATCCGTCTTGTTTTTGTA
The DNA here is from genome assembly GCA_014899125.1 of Orchestia grillus. NCBI lineage: Eukaryota > Metazoa > Arthropoda > Malacostraca > Amphipoda > Talitridae > Orchestia > Orchestia grillus. Next base: position 8,228 of record VOMN01104915.1, on the reverse strand, counting down.
TTTTAAATATTTTGAGCTGGGATAATTTTTATTTCTGTATACAATGTATTTCTTATTTGAATTTATTTCCTTTTAGCTGAAGATGGGTGCATATTCGACACATCCTGAATATAATATCTTTTTATTCGACTCTCTCTGCTCACCTATTTCTAGTAGAATCTAATTCATTATTAGCCATTAAATTGATTTATTGCGGGGCTGAGCCAAATGTGAATTATAGCAGTGAAAAAATGTTCAAGCTCAATAAATTAATTATAGCATTGATTGCTTACAAAACCGCAACACGACAACGTCAACTCCCTTAAATTGATGATCATAAAAATAATTATACTTATGAGAGAATCTAGCTTTAAAAATGGCAAAATGAATGGAAATAAGTAAGCATGTGTAATTGAAATAGAGCTTCAAGAAATTGCAATATTGCTCCTCTGCTGCAAATATTTGCAGAACACAATTTTACATGGGGTAAATGTAGTACCATAATTTATTCTGGAGCTCGAGTTCTCTGCTAGAAGAGCGAGAATGGAAATTTTAGGAAAGAAGTCAATCTTCTTCTTACGGTCTTTGCCCTAAGCCCTTCGCTTAATCTGGCATAAAGTTTTCTCTTCCTCTCAGATCGAAAAATCAAGGCAATCCTCTCCAACTTTTGTCAGAAAGTTTGGTATCCTGAAGCCTTCGGAGCCTTTCAAAGGAACGCCACATAAACAGGACTTTTAGCGCAGTGCAGCTTTTTAGGTCTGGTACGTAGCTCAAAAAGCCCGTCGTATTTCATTACCCAAATTGGAAGAAGAGTTTTTCGCCGCCCTGCGATTAGAGTAAGCCGATGCCAACGAAAAGTCCACCCAAGGCTGCTCTGACTGACTTAGCATTTTGTGCTACTGGAAATGGTAAACATTCCTTCCAGTTCACAATTTGGCCGAATGGATAGTAGGTCGAACGGTAATTTAACAGAGACCCCGTATTTTTGGGCGAACTTCAGATCTTGGTGCTATGTTAAACAGTAAGTCAAAATTTGAGCGATTAGAATGGAAAGCGAAAAGATAGGGATGACAAGCAAAATTGGACCTGATATATTTTGTTCGTAAATTTTATCACGCTTCTGTATGGCAGGGAATGAATCAAACTTTTCCTGATTTTTTACTATTTAACGAGGGTATTTGCACATATTTGAGAGTAATAATTTTTGAGATGTATCACAATTTATGTAACCAAACGAAGAAGCTGCAGTTTCCCATGGCGCAGAAGATTCCATCATGGAGGAATGAAGCTTTAGTGTTGCAGGAGTTAATGTTTAACAGCCCCGTGATATATTCCTCCCTAAAATAACCCATTCCCATGAGACCAATTTTTGCAGGTACCTTAAGCCAAGTGAAAGCAACCAACATTACTGTCTAACTGTTCGAACATCACAACTAGACTGCTGAAGCAGAGCTGAATTGGCACTTACTTCATTCTTTCTCAATAAAATAGATAACCAAACCCTTCACAGGAAACATTCGCGGGAAAGATTGACGCTGTAATTATACGAGAACGAATTTATGGATGGGTCAATGCAAGTGAGTGATATTCTTAGACAAACCAATTTCTGGAATGTTTTCTTACCATTGGGTGTGTTCACGCAAGTAGGCATCCTAGAGCAATATTCAATTCAATCTGCATTTACGAGGACCGTTCACGAAAGAATTAAATGTCAATGGTAATTTGTTTACCGCTTAGCAGAATATTTTGACAGATTAAATTTACCCACTAACTTCAAAATATTTCCTGATTGAAAATGTTTGTAGATACATAAGAATTTTTTAACTCTCAGGGCATCTACAGTGTACAAACGGGAGTGAACATCACGGAATTAAAGTATAACACTCAAACTGGTCTCCATACAGTCGCTATGCACATACAAATTCAATACCCTAGGCATGCTGAATAATGAAGAGAATTTCGCTCCAGACGTATTTTCATGAAATCGAATCAAGATAGATGGGCGCATAGACATTTTGACCCACGGTTTTGGAGCACTTTTATTGGTAAAGATTTAGCTGTCTCATCTTTTTCATCAGTCATTGATAGTCGTCAGGCATTGAACGTGCAGTTATGGTCCCGTTTGTTTGACAGTTTTTTCCAAACCTGGATTTTTAGCCCATGTACAGGAAGGTTAGGGCTCTCAAGGCCATGATATTTGTTTTTCATCAAAAAGTCAGTCTTATTTAAAAAACAAAATGGGTAGCTGAGACGCTACAACTTCAAAAGATGCTCTGTTCACTAATATTTACTATGACCACCTTTGGTATCATAAACTTTGCCCTGATGTCTTGCAGCAGGCTTTTCGCAACCGCCGGCCTGTTCTCAAGGAAAAAGGGTCGTTCCATCTCGTAGCTGGTGACTACAAAACGGGCGAGAAGGAAGGATTGTTGATCTGTCCAGGAACTTCCTGGTTGAGGCTGCCAGACTGGCCTTTGTTGACTTTGCTTCATTGTAGCTTTTGGCAGCTGCAAAAACTTTGAAGGTGGAGCCAAGAGCAATCTGTAAAGTATACGTTGCAGATTGTCACGTACGGAGCCACGAGGATTTCAATAAATTTTTACTATGAGCTACAGTTCAACAACGGAAGTGAGGGGTTCCAATAAATGGTTTTTACAAATTCGAAGTAAAAATAATTTCTTCACAAAAACCGGTAGTAACTAAGTTAGCTTTTCCAGGGCACGAGTCGGCAACTCAAATTTGTTCTCTTCAATTCATTCGCGCTAGTAAAGCGCAACCTCAGCTGAAAAGTATAACTTCTGAAATCTATGATGAATTGAGACGCTTGCATAATCATGCCGTTGTAATTGTTCCCAAAATCAACATTATTTATATGAGGCACCAGTTTCCTCCGCAGAGTTATATTTATTTGTACATATGACTGATTGTCCAAAGCAATTCATTTGGTTCAGCTTATGGATGTTCTGATATTTCTAAATAAGCAATACTATAATTTTTTTACTTTACAATCATCACCGGTGTCATGTGCCAGTCACCAGAAAAGTGCAGCACGAGAGCCAGGGAGCGTAGCTTTGATCTTTTAGCTACTAACCATGGACCGCTCGGAGACTTGGTACACGCAACATATGTCGTATTTACGTACACCAGTGGCGAGATCTCCGACACTTAACGATATTATAGTATATTATTTACGATATTATTAATTTTTTAGTAATAGTAATATTTAGATTTTAGAAAAAATGTTGGTATTCATGATACAAATCCTAGATAAATGTTAGCTTATAGTCAATTGGGTTTCCTTTTTTTTGTGTCACCCTGTATAAGTCGTAAGTATTTACGAACACCAGTGGCAAAATGTCTGACACTTTACGATATTCACTCCTAAATGGCCGGTAGCAAAAAAACTTGCAGCAGGAGGAGTGTAAAGATGCAAATTAAGTTTCATTTCGAAAGCGTTACATATAGATAAAACAATGATCAATATACAACACTTTTGTGGGGGATTTTCCCTTTTATATCACAATTTCGCTCAGCTTAATGGATTTGTTTAGGATTAATTAATCCCTAAGCCCCAAAAATTCCCTTTATGAGGCCAGAATGCACTTCAGGTGTACCATGGTGATGCTGAACAAATTCGACCGAATGATAGAAATGATATGTACAAAATTACAATCACAAGAGAAATATAATTGTTGAATAGGAATAATCTTCCTATAGCTCATTAAAAACTTTATGTTTTAGTTTTTTCAGTTCGGTTTCAGGTGCAAAAGTGGAATATTGTGTAGTTTTTTAATGTCCTTTTGCAGTCTTCATTTCATTATCAGTAAATTGAAATGTTTCATTTCAGTTCTAACTTTATTCACATGCAGTACTGAATATGACGACAGTTCGATATCTCTCTGTTTCAATTCCATCAACTTGGCTGACGTGCATTTTTCAGAATGCATGCTGTAAATTTTCCCATTTTAGCGAACGAATGCTATTACCGAGTCTGTTAAAACATAAAATTTGAACAACTCGGAGGAGGATCCGTTCGTTTCTTTTAGGCCTCTCGTGAAAATCTTTTTTACTTCTCACAAAAATATTATTGCAATCTTGGGAGAGATTTCTTTTACGTTTTTGAGGAAGGAATTTCAGTTCAACTCTTAAGAACAAAAAATCTGTGCTAGGAGAAGAAAATAGCTACTCACTTGCTGACCAGAATAGCCTACAAATATGATTCCTACAGTATATTGACCCCGAACAGCACCGCGTACAGGACTGCATGAACTCCGACACAGACTTCAACACGTTAATTAAGCAGTTCTTTCTTTCTCATTTTATTCAAAAGACTGGGCAGTAAGCTTTATATTTTGCGCTGCCGAGCAAGCTGTTTCGTTGAATTTAAGAGCTAGACAAACACAGACGGGGACATTTTTCGTGCACAGCTCACCGCTGCTGCGCTGTGTGCTGCCCACTGCCCAGCACGGGTGGCGCGTGCTCAAGGCTGGGGGCGTTCTCGATCTTGTGTTCACGCGGTAATTTGCGGTAGCCCTTTGTGCCCTGACATGATATGCATGTCCTTGTCAAATAATGTGACTACGGCGTATTTAATAGCGCAATTAGGTCGTCTCCAGGGTCTTCAAAAACTAATGGTGCAAACTTTGACAGAAGATATAAAAATCCAAAAGAACGATTTTTTTCACCTGTAGGTAGAATTTCAAAAATTCAGCGTCTTTGAAGTATTGAACCTTAAATTTAAGTAAGTTCTATCTAACTAACTACAGTGGGGGATGTCCCCACAGGAGTAGGTGATGGAAGCTCATTTGGTTACATGAACTTTATTCTTTATTACGGAGTGTGAATGAAAATCAGTGTTCAAAACGTCCGTCCACTTCGTCAAAGCAAGTCTGGTCGCCACACAGACGTGATTCCTGGACACGATAAAACGATGCCCCGCGCGATGCAGGGAGTGAAAAATTTTCGCAGAGACCTACAACCTTTACAATTCGGTTTCTCAAAAACGACGAATATTTAGAATTTTATTTATCAATGAAAAAGTCAATTTTTCGAGTTTTTATACATACTTTTAAAGTTTGTATCATTAGTCCTCCTTTAAGATTGTGTGTATACGGGATAATCAAGATTGCTATGAAACAGATATGTTAGATTCAAATAATCTCAATCTAGTGCTCCTAACTATCTCGCATATACATATATGCGAGATAGTTAGGAGCACTAGATTGAGATTATATGTCCGTTTTCAAAAAAATCCTAATTAAATTATTTTAGACGAGAACTTCTTGGACTTGTTCCAGCTGCTTACATATAACAAGAAGAACGCCAGTATATTTTATTTGGCGTGTAAATTGATTCGGAACATAACTACTAAAGTCTTGCAGTGGTTACCCTAAATGCATTTTGGAGAACTCTGGCTTCGAGTTGTACGAAGCCAGTCGAGAAGCATATTCCAAAGTTTGTTTATGTTTAGCCATAATATGTGAATTATGAGCGTACTGACGCAAAAAAGTGTTAGCACACCTGAATCGTTCATGAAGAGCCGTGTTCATTAAATACTGCGTTATTTGATTTCAATCTGTATGAGAAACAATAACCTATGAGGATACCTAACCGTTCGATATTTATTAAAATTTTACCATCAATCGTAGAGTGGCAATACTTTTTTGCGATACTCTGTCGAAGCGTGTGCGTTATTCTGGGGTACTAAACGTGGCAAGGGGGCGTCACTGCAGAAAAATGTGTGAATACGTCTGGACAAAAACATACCATATCAGTACAGGACAGAAAATTTACCGACCCCAATATTGTGTGGACTCAAGTTCAGGTCAAATCCTGGTTTTTCTTCTGATGAAAATTAAAGTGCGAGAGAAGATTGCCCCGTATGACTGAAAAACATTTCTCAAATATGAATTTATCGCCACAAAATATCGAGAAGAAACTGGCCACGAAGAACCCGAAACCAATCAACTCTGTGACAACGTCATCTTTCTAAGCCGCCGTCGTCTTCACAGCGACGTGGGGTGCCTTCAATATAAACGGATTAAAACGACCACGCGGAGGTTGTCACGGAGCGGTGGCACCCCCTGGTAGAGGATGGAGTTAGCGCGCTACCCTGTGGCGTGTTGCTGCGGAATTGCTCTGGTAACGACTCAGCAGCACGAGCGTTGGGGGGACGGGGGGTGGGGGGTGGATTGAGTTGCAAGGCACAGGTCAAGAATGGGAGGCGNCAGCAGCACGAGCGTTGTGTGGGGGGGGGAGGAGATGGATTGAGTTGTAAGGCACAGGTCAAGAATGGGAGGCGAAACCTAGGGTCTGTCGCGTGCCTTCACACCAATCTCCCTCGAAGGAAGGCTTGGAAATTCGGTATCGGAATCGGATAATGGATATCTTATGTTTGTGAAGGGAAAATAATTTCATTCACTCTACAGTTTATGTTTGAGCATTGGGTGCCACAAGGGAGAAAAAATCAGGAACATCGCTGTTTTGAGAGAAAACCTTGAACGCATGTTTATCACTAATGAAATAATTTCTTAGTTTTCAAGTTCTCGAATATATCCCTCATTACTTAAGGCCTCAATACTTACGCAGTGCAATCATCTGTCTAAGATTATAAAGTAATGAGCCCTCGATTAATTATTCTGTTATACGGAAGCGCAACGACAGCGATGAAATATAAATGACATCGAAAATCCATTGAGACGACTGTAGAAAAAGCTGGGTGGTGTTATTCTTTTTCCATTTCGTCCCCAAAATATTGCAAAGAATTTACTCACATTGTAAGTTAGCACTCGTTTAAACTGCTTGCAAAACCTTTCAGACTATTAAAAAAAAGGGAAAGCTGCACTGCTCAAGTGAATTAAATAAGTGAAAGTACTTCTTGTTTATAATTCACACGAGAGCGGCAGAAGTTATGGATGAAAGTCAACGAATGGCTACACTCTTGTCAGTCCCCTCATTAGTGGTCATTGAATTACTTATAGAATTTGCCTACTATGCATTTGATATCTTAGTGATTCATGCGCTACCAAAATGATTAATATCTGATCGAAATTTACGACGATAAAAACAATGCATTCAAATCTCCTTCAGGCAAAAGCGCAAGCTGAAATGTTGAACAAGTTTGATAGTTTCTGCAGGAGCACTCGAGTCGTGGACTTATCTCTATAATTGGTCTGAAGTGCGTACTCTTATTTAAACATTTAACTCTTCTTTCCCGTTTAGGATGATGTAATTTTATTTCTTAATTCCTCGTAAAAAATATGAATCATTCAGCAGTTCGCTTTCAAAAACAAATTTCCCCAAAGTACGGGCGCTCTTCTTGCATGTATCGTTCCTATGCAATTATCACCCTTTTTTAACAAATTGATGCGTTCCACTATGAATATTTATGGTCGAGACCGAGTAGAAAAAGAAATAGAATGCATAAGTAATGTTTAGTTGTTACGCACGTTTCATACCATTCCTATGTGAACGATCATCGTAATTAAAAATAGAAATACTCATCACTATAGTCTCGAGAAATGACTGATCTTTCCACTTTTTATAATGATCAGACATTATAAGGGTTTAGCACGTATAAAGATGTTTGCTTAGATACACAACCTTCGATCGTGTTCGGCGCATTCATTTGCCCATAAATGGCTCAAGGATTTAATTAACTCGCTGTGAGAAATCATGGACCGTCTGAAATGTGAGGTGGATCTCTTCTTCTCACTTTTCACCACGCCGTGAGTTGCTTCATTAGCAACCTATTCAAAATCGTTAATGAATTTAATTCTTCCAATAAAATGAATTCACCTCGTGGAAAATTGGGTTTCAATTTTTGAGAAACATTTCAGTTACCCAAGAAAATCGTCATTCATATGGAGTGGGTTATCATGGTCTTATTTTTGAGCTAGTGATATTCATCCACGCTGTAGACTGATGAAATATTCTAGTCTTGATATCAAAATTCAAAATGATAAATCACGAATTTCCAGAGAAAATTTATCGTAAGAAATTTAGTGTTTAACCCACGAGCTGAAGCTAAATCGAGATGAAGCTTATCACATAAATACAAATGCCATTTCATCTTCTATTGCCCGTCGCTCTTGGTAGTCTTGGGAGTTTCCTAGAATCCCTTATCCCGGGGACATTTTTGGCTAAAACACGCTACAGCAACTAAAAATCACCACGATCATCTCTGCTTGCCGTTCCATCCAGTGAAGGTCTTACACCGCGCTGCATGAATCTCAGGAGAGAGATTCTGG
>VOMN01104906.1:0-10426 GCA_014899125.1 Orchestia grillus | reverse complement strand
GGAACAATCGCATAACGTCTCAGGCCGAGTTACATTGAATTTTGTCAGTAGCAACAAGTAGTACGTGCATAAATAGAGCATTTACAAGTGCATTTGTTCACCCTCTCCCTCTCTAGAATCATTTTCACGGAGCACAAAAAAACTGGCAAAATTTATTTCGATTCTGATGAAAAACATAGTTTGAATAATATCACAACACCAACGAAAACAAGAGGGTAGCTGAGAAGGGATATTCTTCACTTGCTGTCAAGACAAACAAAGCATGTTTCAAACTTGCCCAGTTTCATTAAGTTATACCAGTTTATTTAAAGTGAAAATTAGATTATTATTATTATTAGTTAATTTAAGCTTTCCCAGTCGCATGAAATTATATCTATAGAAAAGACAACATTTAGTATGCACTATAGAGAACGGGAAATCTACGTACTGTGTGCTACCACACAGGATCTCCTATGCATGGAAACAGCAAGTTAAGAATAAAGATTAAGAAAACTAAAAAAAGATAGCAAAAAATTGGGACAACTGAAAGAAGCAAAGTGGGCACAGGCGATAGAAGTCATGAAGGCCTGTTTATAAGTGAAGCAATTTAACATTTGAAGTATACCACATATGATGCGTTGAGGGCGAAAGGAGTATCGAACAACAGAAACCCTGTCCAGTACAACAGACTTGCGCTGGCTTTTTCCGAATTATTGAATGACAAAAAGCGAGTGCATTTTTTTTAACCCTTCTGTATTGATATGGTCAAGGCTCTCAAAAAAATGTAGGGCCGTCTGCCACAGCACCCTCCTACCTTGGGGGACGAGGAGATGGAGTAGTAGCGAGCCTGTAGACGCGGCAGCAGCTCACACAGGTAGTCGAGGGGCGGGCGGCAGGAGGGCAGGTCCTGCAGCACGTGGCTCACGGTCCTCGCACTCTTCACGATCCAGTCCTGGTAGGCGGCGCGTCCTTCTTCCGTGGTGCTCGTGATCAACGTCAAGTGGGCTTTGTCCTGTGCAGCGGTGCATTGAGTGAGCAGGTTGTGGAGGATAACACCAGCATATCAACATCAACATTCAGAATAAATAGAGCTTCGGGGATGAGCTTAGTGGGCTCATTTGTATATACCTTGGCACTTGACAAGAGACTGAGTGAGATTGTAGCTAGATTTCGTTAAGATAAATGCAGCTTAATGGCCATAATAATTTGATTGGTAAAGGATTAACAGTCACTCGAGCGACCAGTACCGTACGCTATGATAACCAAACAGCTGTGATCACACGGGCAGCGCACTCACACGGTCCGTGTGATCGATAGGGACCGTGCGAATGCAACAACCACGGCGTCCACAACTGTCGACAGCGACAGTTGACAGGGGCAGGGGACATAAGAGCGTACGCATAGTCGGCCAAGGTGGCCTATCAGAGTGCATACTCCCAATAGAGCACAGGCGTGCTTTTATATTCCATGTGCACCAGGCGCAGACAGTTTGTGTATTGTTTGTCAGGCGACCGCTGTTCGGCGACCACTAAGCAGCGGTGTGAAAAAAATATTCGCTCAAGTTTCAAGTTCCCTCGCCTAGCTTTTTATACCTAAGACTACAATGCATGAATAAAAACAAAACTACGTGAGGCGCAACTTTGCTTTCGTTTGGAAGGACTTGAAGCCTCAAAAATCCTGCCAAACATCTATTTAATAACCACTTCGCAGCCTAGTGAAGAGGGAGCACTAGCAGTGATGCTTTGATCTGTCGAGCACGCACTAAGATGGCTCCTAAAGTAGCGCACTACATTTTGCTTACGGCAGTTGCTGCAAGCTCTAAACAAATAAAACGAGCCCTAATTACTCACAGTAGCTTCATCAGTCTTTTTCGTTCACAGTAGCGGTAATGAATTTCTATCATGCAACCTCCTCCTCACGCACAAGGTAATCAAAACGTTTTTGCCATTTCAAATGAATAACTCAAACTGAAAACGAATTATGAATTCTGCTATTTAATTTAAATAGTAAGCACTTACTTGATAAGCTCACTGCTAATAAAAAAAGACGGAGAAGGCGGCAACACAGGAGAACGTCTCACCTTCTCGATTGTGAACCGAAACACAACCCACCTTCTCCTCAGTGGTGAACTGAATGAACTCCTTGAGGACGTGAGTGCGAGGGGGCGACGTGATGTCTACGTAGTGCGACAGCGCCGTCCTGTAGCTGCAGGGGCACGGGAACGGCGACTTCTTGCTGCTGTACTCGTCCAAGTTGGTGAGCTGGAACACAGTCTCAGGGTTCTTGCCCAGCATAGAGCACAGGCCCTCCACCAGGTCCAGGTTGTTGCATGGGTACACGGCCACGTGATCTCCCGCGTCGTATCTGGATTAGATGACTACTTAGTAAAAGGTTACCATACACGAAATTAAAATTTCAGGTATGCAATGTTTTGCCTTATCAATTCTACAAAGATGGAATTTCCTAATTCAAACATAGGTTACAGAAATGTATAGACAATATGAGATCTGTGCGGAGGAATACGTAATGTTTGCTTGAAAAATGAACTTGTAAGACCATTCATCAGAGAACTTTTCGACTGCCTCTCGCATGCCGACCGCACCGCACCTGCGGAGGGCACAGAGTAGGCGCGTCCCACAACTTGACCCTCTAAGCAGCCAACAACACAAACGTGAGCACTCGAAACTAGTATGAAAATCCAGTCACAGAAACCAAACCCATCACTGAACACTAGATAAAAACGCTAAAATACTCACCAAGGTGTTCGTAGGCACAACATCTTCTTCTTAACATCACTACTTCACAAAAACACACTTTACCTAAAAATCAACAGCGTTTGATTTTTTCGGCAGTTGGCAGCCGCAAGTTTCCTCTGGATTGGTTTACAATAAACCCTAATTCATCAAACACACAACGTAACGGGATGCGCGTAAAACATCGAGTGACACAGACGTAGTCTATGAATTCGAGACAGTCGATTAACCAAAAAATATCTCTGTAACAGAAACGCAATTTTCGCCTTGAAAAAAAATACACTTAAAATTCCAATACATGAGCAATACCTCCTGTATAAAATTTTCACTTCTGTCGCATTTATGGTTCTCCACAACTGTAGAAGCATCTGCTAAATCCAATCCCAAAAATAATAAACCTCGTATGAGAGCAAACTTCGGAGCTGAACTCAGGGTTATGCTACCCTTCCCTCGAGAAGCATTCATATCCCAAGACCACAAAAGCCCGAGTCCCGGAAGTCTCAGAAGGAAGAAGTCACCTAATTTTGGAGTCGGTGATGTCGAGCTCGATGTGGAGGCAGTTCCTGACGCCGCCCTTGTGCAGCTCCCTGTTGACCAGGATGCGCGACATGAACGGGTTCTTCGCGTCGAATGGAGGTCGCTGCTTCTCAACCTGAAAATATCAATAACAAGCTTACATCTCCAGCACAGTGCTGCTCCCGGGCAACAATCCACTAAATTCTCTACGTCTCAGAAAATTAGCAAACATTCACGCCCCTCAAACATCTCGCAATTCACTCCCAACAACGTTAACACGAAGTTAAATGGTTGCCAAAGGAATTTTCTAAATTGTAATTGAAGCATGTCATTAAAAACGAACATTTCTACACAAATTTGTTTTTAAACTAAAAATTGTACATGATCCCAGCACACCTGAGGAACTAATGTTTATGCAGAACCTTCTATTCTAATTCGAATAGAAAATGTGAGCCAAATAGGCTTTATCTAAACACGAGACATAAACAACCGTAACATCTTGTATCTTAAAAGAATGGATTATAAAGCCAACTTTGATTTTCATTTTTAGTTTTGACACATCCTGCATAATCCATGTCTCAATTGAAAGCTTTATAAGCAGCGGTACAAAGTAGTTCCATTAACTTCAGATTGCAGCTGGTTCTCCCTCCAAAGCTAAATGCAATCATATTGTAAACATGGTTCGATCATTTTACAGGATTAATTGATAAAGTGATAATTTTGGAATAATCTTTTACAACCGTTGAAAACCTACAGAAGAAAGAACGCCATGTGTGTAGATGACAACACGATTCGTCTCGAATACTACTAAGTTTCCCCTCTCATACTCGTATATTGAAGATGTTAGCAATTTTCCATTAAATTGTGACGATCCAAGATGGGTCAACTACTTCTAAATACCCGAACTTTTAGGGAAACCTAGAAATTTTAGATGTACACACAAGGAAAACTCGACATAATAAGATATTTAAAAGCGCAAAAGGATTCATCGCCAGGACCTATAGCAGCGTGTACAGACATGACGAACTGCAGCACACAGGACGGAGAGGCGTCTCACCAAATGAGACTTGAGTCTGGTGATCTCGCCCGTGAAGATCTTGCTGGGGTCAGGGTCGGAGAGCTCCGTCAGGCTGTACTGCCGCATGTTGATGTCCTGTCCAGCTGCGTCAAGGCCGAAGAAGTCGCACACCTGCAGGCAGTGTCCACACAATGTACATTGCAGTACAACAGAAGTTATGCAGGTTAAATCCTCCAAATCCGGTAACTTCGCGACTTAAGCTTCCTAAACCATTCAGCTTCATTTTCACTGTCTTCACTCGTACGATCAGCAGCCGCACTTCAATGATTGTTCACTATTTGGACAATTTTCAGTGTCTGACTTCCAGTGGAGCGGTGGAATATACGTAGAAAAACTAAGCCGGGTTACAGGTGTTGCTGAATGACGAGATTGCATATTTGGGAGGTTAAACCTGTACCTGTGTACTCCAACTTCGAGGGGAACACGTCATTGACGCTTTCTGAGACGAGAGTTTAACTGATGCGTGAACAACTTCCTGTGTCGTGAAGAGCTAAGCCAGCACTCACTACACTTTCTTACCTCAACATGAGGGTTACTCGAAATGTGCTATTTCAACATTAAAGAACGTGTCAGAGTGAAGTCAGAGGCTAGCATTTGAGACATGACCAAACTGGGGTTTGAGCAGCACACCTGAAGAGAATTAGTGTTGTGGCTAAAAAAAATCCCCAAGAAAAATTGGGTGAGTTTGCACAATAACAAAAAATGAGAAGCGTACTAGAATCTCGACAAACGAGCACCCCTCCTCTTACAAAAAAAAACTCGTCATAAGAAAACAAATTGTCAGAAAAATTATTTTCACTTACAATGACTTCAATGAAGCACGTACAATAAACGAAAAAAACTAGCGCCATTTCCCCTCCAACATTTCGTTCCCTTTGAATAGAGCGATCCAGACACTCGCACCGCCTCACCTTGGGCCACATCTCATCCTTCCAGGTGATGAAGTCGTCCTCCATGTTGGCGTCGTCGTCCCCCTCTCCGATGGGGTAGATGCAGTTGGCCCCCAGCTCCTCGAGGCGCTTGTTGACGTAGCGGCCAGTGGCATTGTAGTGCTCGTAGGTTTTGTTCCCCAGGGCGAACACCTGTAACGCAGCAGCACCACCGCGGCTCAAGTAACACAACACCAGCAAGCACAGGTAAAATAATAAAAAAAACAGCGATGCTAGAGTGAATACTAAATATACATATTTGGATTTAATACTCGGAATGAGAACTAACGACCCTCACGCGCCACTTTGTGGTCAAGTCAAACATATCCACAGTTGTTCACCAAGGTCCTTTAAAATGTTAAGGCTTACTTACAAAGGCAATGAAACCAATATATCAGTTTAAATTGCTCCATAGTAAACAGTAACCATCAAAGTTTCTTTGTTCCACTATGTACAATGAAACAAGTTGAATTAATATTACTAATCAATTGCCTGCGTAATTGAATTTTAAAGCTGTAAAAAGACTTTAAAAACACCCTGTACATCTTTGGATGCCTAAGGACACATGCACAACATGCTCAGGGGCTTGAGAGAGAATACGTTGAGTCAGACTCTACCAGAAAAAACTCATTGAGAATGCTCTTAAGAAATGATTAATAAAGGTTCTCAATGAACGAATATAACTCTATGGACATTTACCTTTCCCTAGACAAAGACCTAATTCCTAAACCATGATGAAGAATAATCCTACTTTCACACAAAGGTAGGAAGCACTTCAGGTGCGAGTTCAAAATACTTCACATACTGACCACATTCATGCACAATTGATTCACCATTACAAAATGTTATACAACATAAATATGGCAGGTTGAGCTTTCTCCCCACTCACTCAGTAGCAGAGTCAAGTACCCACACAGTAATTGAGGTTGGTGAGATCAAGCTCCTGGTCAATGAGCATCTGGTAGAACTCGGCAGCATTGTCGGTGGGGTCACCTTCTCCGTAGGTCGCCATGCAGAAGATGGCCAAATGGTCGTCTATCTCGGAGGGCAACTGGGCTACGTCGTTCATGTCAAACTCTTCAGGGTCAGCAACCATGCTCTGAAAAATTCAAGTTTCTTAGTAAGTTTCTCAAGTTTCTTCACAAAAGTCATGGACCTATCAATAATTTGTGAAGACTATACAATTAGTCCAACTTTTTAAATACCTGCATCTTACCATTTTGTGTTATAGTGATACCTTGACCAATACAGTACATAAAACAGTTCTTCAAAACTCAAGAATTTGTATTTGTAAATATTGTAAAAATTTTCCATTAGTAGAACTTGATATTCAAATTAAATGGTTACTCAATCTCTAAGGTGTGTACTCCATAACAAAAGTTACCCAACAGAAAGCATAGGAAGATGTTGCTCATTAGCACCCAATACACTGCAAATTAAACTGGACATGACCACTAGCATTTAGAGCTGCTAAGAGCATACGCATAGATCAAAAACAAATTTTTTTTCAGGTTTGACAATGTCACTTTGCTTAGCATGTGCAGGAAGTTTGGAAACAATTATGAACAAATGATTGAGCCACATAGTGACCAGAATCTAAAAACTCCCTATAAATTTAACTCTTTTGAGTATTGAAATAAAAAAATTGCTGAGTGGATGATCAGAAAATTCAGGTAAAATCAACATCTTTTGAGATGGCCAAACAATTCACATCTGCGAGCAGTGTTATGACTACAAAGTGGCATAAAAAATTAGGTTATCTCCAAGTTGTACCACTAACAAAACATAACCTCACTTACTGAGCAGCAGCATATTCCAACTGAGGTGTAATGTCAATGAATTTTATTGTTCATATTGGTATTCTAAGCACCCCAGCCAATATTGACAGATGAGGAGTCAAGTAAGGCAAGGTCTTGCATAGAATCAACAAGGCTTCTCTCAACAAGCACATCAAGACAATTTCATCTATATTAAATTAAATCATGCAATAACACTAACTATGAATGTTTCTGAGCTTACAGAGAAAATAATTAATCTTTTCTTTTAGCTGCATTGAATCCACACAGTTTAGCTACCCAGTCACATGTCCAGTTCCATAACTCTATGAAATAATATAATGATATACAATGGAAAAATATACTTAGAAGTTACATAGAAAAACTAAATGAAGTGATAAATTGCTATGATAACATGCTTAATTTCGAGAATTTTGATACTCAAATGCTCACTTTGAGCCCGTATCTAGTGGCATCCTTTGCAAGCCGACCAGCAAACTCTTCAGCAGTGCCAGTTTGGGACCCATAGAACACCACAACTTTGCTGCCCGACTTCTTCATCTTGCCTATGAAGCTGTCATCATCCGAGCGATCTGAGGTCCTCATCAGGGGAGATGAGCTGAACAAAAGTATTAAGGAATGATTGAGATCATTTCTTTCATGCATGCAAAGCACATATAGCACAGAGCACATGCTTGTACATAAATGTTAAATTGAAACACTTCCATGCACTTCATGTGAAATATCACTTTCTCTTAGGGTGCTTTTGAGGGCAGTGCATCTCGAACTATCTAATGTGGGAGATCAGCATTTTTTCAATGTCTCGCATAACAGTAATATTTTGTAGTGATATTAATTTATAGCAATGGCTTGGGCACTGGCCGCATACTGGTAATTGATGGCTTGCATGACAGTTCCAGCCTGCAGACCACCACTTTAAGCTGCATTGTTTCAGTACACACACAACTAATACTTTCCTCTTGAGACAATATTAAGCATAGGCTGAACATCTCAAATTTTCCACTTCTGGCTTGCAAGCCCATGCAGAATTCCACACTGAAGGTAGTCTTCATATGAGCACTGTAATGCCAACAGTTGCACTTCCTCCATTTTCACAATTTTGATGATTTTATAATCCATCATTTGGTAGACAGATTAACATTGTGCCAGAAAAAGTTAACCTATATGTCTTAGAAATTTAGTCCATAATCCCCAAAAAAAATCTCATCTAGCACATCTTGCAGTGGTACCTAACTATCTCTCAAATTCTTCAATGAAAAATTGATCAACAGTTATGAATTGTCCAACAAATAATTTCAGTGAGTGAAAAATAGCTAAAATATTGCAATTCTTATTGTAGGACAAATTTTAAATCATAAATGAACTCTGTCTTATACAGAGAAAATCACATTATATTTACCCTGAATAGTAACTGAGATAGCTATACTCACCTGATATGAATATTGGCAGGGGGAACATCATCATTGTCACCTCTTCCTCTGAAATAATACCAAGCTATTACAGCTACCAAAGCTCCTATCAAAATGGTGTCCATTGTAGAGAACCATCCTTCTTCAACTGCTGCAGCAGTGGCATCATCTACCAACTCCCCATCCATTTGAGGCACAACTGAATCCATCGAGTCCTTCAATTATAAAAAAAATCCAATAATATCCTGCACAATCAAGAGAAATCAGTGAAAGTTACTAATACCAAATGGGATAAACAAAAATCTTCATTCAATTTTACTTATTATTCATTTTTAGCAGATAAATTAAAAGTGAAATTTAGGTTACACAAAAATACAACAATTTAAAACAAAAATCTGTCTGAAGAAGTTTATCAATAAAATTCTTACCATCAAGTGATAGCTACAAGCCTTGCCCTTTAAAATTTAAACAAAACTAAATCTTACTGAATGTCAACAAGAAGCACACTGTTCAACAGGTACTTTGCAATATTGTGAACAGTAGTACCCAGGTAGGCATACATTTTACTTTCCCAAGTAAACACATGAACTTTTTAAACCCTAAATAAGTTTTACAGCTGAATTCCATTGCAATTTCACATATAGAAATGCAATGAGACTGCATTTAGAATTTTATAAAAAAAATAATCAGTATTCTTATAACATGGACCAGATAAGTCCTTTTAAAGGGTTAATTGTGGCATGACTTGCCAGTGGTCACACAACTGTAAGAATGCCATAGTTAACATGTCAAATTTTATGCAACCACATATAGAGCAACAATAGTGTGGTTGTGGAGGTGTTACCCTGTAAGTGAAATCAATTTCAATAATGAAATATGAAATATATATAATAATACAATAGAAACATCTAATATAATGATATGCAACAATGAACACATTGACTCATTTAAATTTGGTAAAAACAGTAGAAATGAAGATGCTATTTCAAGTTAATAGCAAACAGACTAGAAAAAACAAAGTATAAATTAATGAAGCACAAAACCAAAAAATTAGCTCTAGCACTTCCACATCAAAAATTTCCTAATTTTTAATATTTTCAAAAAGAAAAATTTTTTATACTTGAGCTAAATCAGAAGTCAGTATGCATGTACTTAGCAGCCATGTTCTCCTAGAGTGACAGACCTGAGATGCATTTCTGAGTCATTTAAGCTTTGCAATGCTCAGTAAAATGCTGTTATAGATGCAATTTTTCTCCTAGCATTTTGTTGCCGGAGACCATGTGAGGTCAAGTAAGTGAACTGGAAGCAGTTTGCTCTAACAAACATAGCATCAGCAGGATGCCTATGCTTTTGATTGATGGGAAAAATAAATTCTATAAGGA
Organism: Orchestia grillus; assembly: GCA_014899125.1. Taxonomy (NCBI): domain Eukaryota; kingdom Metazoa; phylum Arthropoda; class Malacostraca; order Amphipoda; family Talitridae; genus Orchestia; species Orchestia grillus. The sequence continues at coordinate 584 of VOMN01104906.1, read as the reverse complement.
CCACTGTAATTACTGCAATACTAAAAATAATCCAGCTTAGTTTTGAATTATTTTACTTCTTCATTCTTAAATGGGGTGAATAGCCACACAAAGGAATAAAATATGAACAGCTGTTTACACAATATTTCATTAACTTGAATAACAAGTTAACCCTTTGGCTATGGTACACTAAATATTAATTACAGGAGACACCAGAAGCCATGTGTTACAATCTGAGCTCAGGAAGTGCAATGGTCAACTGCATATATAGTAAACTCCCATCTTACATTGGCCTTGGGTTTTAGATAAGCCATATCACAGGCCTACCTCTATCTAATCACCACATGGTTACTCATAAAATATGAAAATTCTTATCAAACCTAGACCATAGATACCAGCCATGAATGACCCACCAACAACTGAAAGACAGAGCCTTCAATCTATATACATTATAATATAAAACAGATCAATTCAACTCAACAGGTAAACAACATTGCCTCTCTATTTATCATATCAAAATATTGATCAATCTGAAAACATTAAATATTTGCCAAAGTCAGCTTCTACATCAAATTAGGCTATTAGTTTAAAGCTCCCTATTCACA
>VOMN01104887.1:0-14744 GCA_014899125.1 Orchestia grillus | reverse complement strand
ATGATGAGAGTAGTCTGAACTCTATTAGGGAAACTGAAATTGTGTTGCGAAGACCGGGTTTTTATAGCAAAACATGTATACAGGATACTTCGTTTGAGACCTGAAATTTCACTTGAAAAGTGGCGGAGCGAGACGGAACGGTAGGTAGGTACAAGCGTATTACAATGTAAATAAGCCGCAGAGCTGTACTTCGGTTAACGTTGGATTTGTGCTGACTGATAAGTATTTCAAAGCAGCTCGCCTGCTAAGAAAATGGGCTACAAAAAATTCATTTACCTGTGTACTATTCAGCTCCTACGTTAATTTGCCCTGATATTGCAAACAACCAGTCCCCACTCTGTTCAGACCGGATGCAATCGCATACAACCAGTCTCCACCCATTCTGTTTGGACCAGATACAATCACTTACAACCAGTCTCCACTCACTCAGTTCAGACCAGATACAATCACATACAACCAATCTCCACTCACTCTGTTCTGACCAGATACAATCACACACAACCAGTCTCCACTCACTCAGTTCTGACCAGATACAATCACTTACAANACAACCAGTCTCCACTCATTCCGTTCGGATCAAATACAATCACATACAACCAGTCTCCACTCATTCTGTTCGGATCAAATACAATCACATACAACCAGTCTCCACTCACTCAGTTCTGACCAGATACAATCACTTACGACCAGTCTCCACTCCTTCCGTTCGGATCAAATACAATCACATAAAACCAGTCTCCACTCACTCTGCTTGCGCCGAGTGACGAGTTTTTCGAAGTAGTTTTTGGCGACAGCATGTATGTCGGCCTCGTCTCTGGCAGTGCTGTGGAGCACCTCCCGCGCCACGCCCTCCACCAGCTCCTCCAGGCCATCAGGCAAGCTCAGTCGCACGAAGATCTGGTCGCCTACAGCTCCCATTCTGCAAAAATTACAACTATTTTGAAATTAAATGAATAGTGTCACGAATATCCGATCGTTTACAGCTTTGTCCAGCAAGAATTGCAACCTATGTAATATTAAATCTTAAATGAGCATGTGTTCGAAAATTTCTTTGTTCATGGAGCCAATGTGCACGAACTGCAACCTGTTTTCAAGTTATACGAGTAGGGTCACTAAGATTCGGTCTCCTACACACCCAATTCATCAAGAATATTAGCGATTTCTAAGATTTCAATTGAATACTTGCATGCACTCGGCATGAATGAACGAAGGACACGGCATGCAATAAATAGAGTTAAGTTGTGACGTTAAGCTATGCTGTTCTCCCAGAAATTTCTCTTATATTCTTTTGAAGTCTTTCGTGCAATTCCCCTTACTTGCGAGGCTAATCAAAATTATTCAGCCGCCGCAAATACACTATACTTCACTAATTAGAAAATCATTCATACTCTAAAATAGAATATTCCCAAGCAATGAAATTGAAGAATCAGGTAAAATATTGACTCGATACAAGCGCAACTATATTGACTCTTGCCCACAAAATTTACAATTTCTGTACAAAGTAACAACAACGCTACAAATCTTTGAGAATATTTTTCACGCACAGTTTAAAAAAGTGGCAGAGGGAAAAGCAGTCCACATGCACCATTTTTGCCGTTTTTATCTAGTGAGCTGATATTTTTCAGCCAACTTCTTGAATTAAAAAGTTAATTTTTATTAACATTGAGTTTAAACTTATCCATACAACAAAACTTAACGACTCTTTCAACTTGTCAGTCTAAATCACATTTATTTGACCGCCTGATGATAGGAAAAAATTATAAAGTTTAAATTTTAGGCAGTCGCTATTTGAAAGTGAAATGGATTTGCGGTTCACTTATATGTACAATAGAAATGAAAGTGGAAATAGGAACGGGCCAAATGGTCCATTCATATACCATCAGACAACGAAATTAACATTTTTTGACTACATCTCATCACACCAATGATACATTGTCTCCCGTGCAGACTAAAGCCGAGGACATAATCTTGACACAACATTTTGTGATGGCATATGTAGTCTATGAACGAACTCTCACGTAGCGCAAAACTCGCAGTCATTTCAGAAAACCTATTTTCACATGGGTGTATCGATCATTATGAATATTCGAAAAAGAATAAACGCTGCAGTAAACGAGCTTTCAAACCCGTTTTTAATTCAACGAATAATCTTATCAACTATAATGATATATATCGCACAATTCACATTGTAATTGTTACACAAATATATAAAACACATTTAGGGCATAAGAGCAACATCTTTCGTGCTTGGTTGCTTTCACAACAACGTGTTACACAAAAAAAAAAGAATAAATTGCTATTTCGATTACTAAAGGTCCCTGTAATAGGTGTAGCTGTTACTCTTTCAGCTCATATGTGATATGGATGTCATCAGTTTATAATAATAAGTTCAAAACATTAAAAATATCGCTGTTCTACTCTAAACACATAGCTACGGTACGCTGCGTAAGACTGACACGCGTACATGTGTCACTTTGCGATTATCGTATGAATTCATATACGAATAAATACCTATAATTGCATACATACATTACTAAATACGCTTGAATATACACAATACAATTCAGCCCCTTAAATTTGGAGGATAAAATTTGTAGAATAGATAATATACAGATCATGGAATACCTCGAACATTATATCTGCAAAATTACCCGTATTGTTTTAAATGCTTTTTGTGGCTGAATTCTGTGCCTAGTAAATACCTACACTTTAATTATAAATCCATAATTTCCGTCTTTCTTTCCATAAATCTACGAGTAGTATTTAATATCATTTAATCTTGGAAATAAACGGTATGCACATTGGAATATATTTTTAAATACAAATTCATTTTTTACTTTTTGAAACCTGCCAAACATTTTCATATTTTGTTCAAATATCTTCTACTATTTTCTTCTAACATGGCTTACTATTTACAGGTTTTATTGTACAAGGTGGGCCGCAAAAATTTTATTTTTTACAAATACTTAAAACTTCATAACTAATTGCCGTAGAAACTTCTATATGATCTTATCTTCAATGTTCTTTGATGTACTTTCATCAGATTATTCCATTTTGCATTTATAAGAATTGTTCACGAACAGATGAACGATAAGTGAGAGTAGTTTTTTTGTCATTGCGCGAGAGCATTTCTTAATGCACTAAAGAGAATAATTACAATTTTTTAGATTCGCATTACTACTGCATCACGACTAAGTCATTCTTATTTATGAACTTTCTTATTTCAACTTCACTTTACGAGTGCAGAAATTAAATTCTTCACCAACAACCTAGTACATTGCAATTGTAAAAAGAAAATTGCGTCGTTAATGGTTGATGGTAAAGAATTCAATTTCATATAAATGCAGTATAGTTGAACTAGATGGAAGAACATTGAATGCCAGTGAAAATGAGATCATATAGAACTTCTAACTGCCATTAATGACGGAGTTATAAGTATTTGAAAATTAGAAAACTTTCTTGTGGCCCTCCCTGTATTATTCACACATGTTTAACAATTTTTTTAAACATTTCTGCATATTGGAATGTAATTTGAAGGATATAAATCAGAAAATAGCATAGCTAAAATTAAGCTTCAACGTGGGCAAGTCTAACACAATTTCATAATTGCACAGTCAGAATAACAGTAAGCCAACTCAAAAAATAAAGTTAGCTTAGCTAATCTAGCAGCACGGAGGAGCGCAACTGCTACTTGATCTAAGCAGGACTATTCATTCTCAACCTCACTAAGCCCTCCGAGCAGAATTAATCACGTTAATGTCCTCCACCAAACCGGGCCTCAATTTTCTGGAATAATTTGGTCCCAAACCGCCATTGACGCAAAGCCCTGCGATTTTCATACACCCACATTTTTCCTCGGCGAGGGTAGCCGTCTTGAATGGAGGTCCAATCCTCCAGCTTTCCTAGGATTTTTGAGACTGGCCTCCGAATGCTTTTTTGACGAGCTCGATGTTTTACCGGGCGCCTTCCATAATTTTGTCTCAAAACACGAGTGCACTTCGGATCTAAAGCGCAAGTGCAGACCATTTCAGTGGTCGAAGACTAGCGTTTGTCGTTATTTTCTAGCCTTGTGTTTTTCATGAGGAACATGACGGAGTTGAGTGTCATACTTATTTTTACCTCAGAAGGACATATCGTTTTTCGACTTCTATTCAGGTCTAACTGTTTTCCACATCATGATGCAAGGTACATTACCACGTTTAGTCGCAACACATTACATTATTAACCATATCTGTTACATGTTGATTCTATTATCCTGAAACAACAATTTTATTCGTCATAAAAAACGAAAATTATTTCAGTGCTTCAATTCTCATGCCTGCTCTTCGATAGGGTATCGTGAGATCACTCTACGCCCTGACGGACGAACGTGGGTAAATGTTGAAATATGTATCACAGTAGTTTTTATTTAGTATAAAATAGTGAAAAAATGTAGCGTTATTAAGCTGAAATGTTACTTAAAAATATCCTTCATAATAGCGACCTAACGGATAAAGCAATGAAGGTATTTTTTCATGTTTGAAAGTCCAAAATGAATGGAAAAACTGATCTATTCGCTTCACACGTTTAACCGATTACCGTGAGAATAAACCACGGATGAAAATGATTTTAATATGACTTTTACCAAGTTTTTCTGTGAAAATTTGCTTCAATTTTCAGTATCCTAATGCTAAGGTTATTCCGCAGGAGCTTTCACAGGCGCCGCTCGTACGCAGCCAGCAGTTCTTCAGAGCTCGGCCCGAACGCTGGCATCAGGCCGACGGCCTCGGCCCTCGTTTTTTCCGCCTGTCGCTGCCCTCCCGCAGCAATCAGACAGCACTGCTGCTTGTAAAAAGCTCTTCAGAGTCCAAACCACACTTCAGGCCCCCAGAACGGCCTCTGGTTACAGCAAGAAGAACACACCGGCGGTATTAAATTGTTTTAGGATAAGCTTCCCTCAAAGTATGGCCTACAGTAATAATTTGTTACATCCATTGTAAAGAGAATAAAATTTTATGCATGGGGTGTGTATTTTCTGAAAACATATATACGCCGTTTTTGAAACCAGAGGGAAGACTAGGTTTAAGAGCGTGAGGCAGAGTCAAATTATTCCAATTTGTCCTTTTATTTCTTGTGTGTAGACTTGTGAGTATTATTCCACACAAGAAGTTAGTGAAGAAAACTTGAATCATAAACTGTTAGTATTTATTAAAATCTAGAATTGAATTTCAACCCTCGCTACAGATGACTTATAAATAAGAAGAAAACTTGTTTCGGGAACGAATTGTGTGTCTGAAAACGAGCCTGTTCGAGTAAGAACCTCTAACAGTTTTGACATCTTCTTGCCTAGTTATATTGTGGAATTTTTTCACATAGCGACAGCTCGTAAATGTTGGTTATTACAATAACATTTGGTGAAATATTTTATAATCTTACCATTAATAAATTTTGGAATTTGCCGGAGTAAAAAGCTGCTAGGTTTCGGCACCAAGGAATTACAGCCATAAGGAATAAAAACTAAATACGGATTGATAGGCGATATTTGATTCACACAGACATTGTACCATCATTATTAAGCACTCCCTAGTGACCCCTTGCTTCTCATGCCCACAAAACACACACAAAAAAGGATTACATTGTTTTTATTACGTAACTAAACCTAAAACTATGAATCTTTGAGTTTTATTAGACTCAAATAAAGCGTGGAGGGAAATTACTAAGTAGATCGACAAGTGCTGATGCAGTTCGATGGCCTACGCATTGAAGCAGTAAATAACTTTTATAGAGCAGCATAAACCCTCCCAGCTCATATCAACGGGCATAAATGAGCGAACTAAGCTTGTAATTACGTAACTTGAATGCGCTCCTGTGCATCAATGCGAGTATATTGACTTGCATTCGCAGCACCGTATTTGAATGAAAAGTCTGTGAGCACGAGCGTATGCGAGATTAAAGTTGATTTTTTGAGAATTTCAGTCTCCTGATAAAAAGAAGTTCCAACGTGACAAGAAACTTCAAGCTGAAATCAATCGTATTGGATTACAAATAAAAAATAGTCATCAGTATTTTGAGAAATCAAACTGAATATGTATAACCTCAGACAGTAAATCTTTTGCTCGTGATTCTACAATACTACCTTAACGTATCCCTATAGATATGTTGAAACGTGGCATGAAGAGCACATCAATCGTATCTCTATAGCCCCCTTAATTAATGATTCAAACAAGGCAGCTTCCTGTAGCTTAGTCGGAAAGGTGCTTTTAGGGGCCTTGCATCGAGAGAAGGTATTTTCAAAGATCGGTTCACACAGAAGATTTATTTTAAAGTGTAAACTGTAAAGCGAAGAGATATATCAAATTTGGTCTGATGTGATGTTAAAAATTGTTTGCATTTGAGTATAATATACCTTTACAAAATAAATATAATATAACCGTGTCTAACATACAACTAAAATGTTCAGCGATCTACAGGTAACTATTTCGATTGCCGCATTTTCAATTCGAATTATCATTTGCTATTTCGATACGCTATTGTCAATATCAACGTTCAAATCCGATCGTAGATGGGCTCGGTAATGTCGCTAACGTCACAGTAATACATTCAAGTGTATTGCTGTTTGAAATCATGATTATTTTTCAACACTATTTCTACGTATTTACCTTCAATTCATCTATAGAGGGGATAGTGAATCTGAATTACGAGTAAAATATTGTTGCCGTGTGCACCATATCTTAACTGACTATATCGCGTTATCTGAATGCATCGTCGGTTAAAATCACATTGTAATTTACAGTTAAAATTTGACCTGATAATATTCGAAAACTATTAAGTTGTACGTTAAATTTACTTTTCGTTGAGATACGACGAAGAACTCGCGCGTGTAATGGTTTTGGCAGTGAATGTTAGAACTGATCTGATGAAAAATTAACTGAGATTCAACCGGAACCCCAACAGCTTGAGCTTGTGGGAGGGGCATGCTGCCGTGTGCACCATGTCATAGCTTCTGTCTCAACCTATCGCCGAAGAGCGTTAGTATTCTTATGTTATAAAAATGAGTCATTTGTAAATTTGTGCAAGTCATCAGTAAATGAAACTAACTTTTATGGAACATGCCCTCTTAACCTTGCCCATACTTCGTAATTTTTCAGATATTTCGGTAAAATATTTTATTGATTGCTGTAACCAGAACCAACGAATTGTGTAGGGAACTGTGACTGAGGTAAGAAAATAACGTATACATGCTCAGGCAAGTTCTGTTCATTTTCATGATCAATTATAAGGGTTTCGTTAAGTTTGTTTTTTTCCTAGTCTTGTTCAGTAACCAACTTGATTTTTCTTATTTAATCGCTTGGTCTGAGTGGACAGTTTCCTTAAGTTGGACGTTAGCTAGGAACATCTCTAGGTAAAGACTGTATGGTTTAATTTTGGCTCACTGGTAAGAGTAAGCATTTTGCTCAAACAACTGAACTCATACTTATGCTTTGGACAACTGCTTTATTCGTGTCATCTAATTTAATCTCTTCTGATTGCCTTATTTTATCAGTTGATTGCTCACTTTGGCTTATATGTGATTTTGTCCTGCATTATATTAATTGGAGTTAAAAGCTGATTTCTGCTATTTTTCCTCATTTTATTTAGGCTTGTTCGTTGTTTTTGTTTTCAGCCAGCGTGCGGTATGAAGGCGGTGTGTTGCCCACCCTTGCTCCATTTGCTGGGCTTCATTTATTGGGCTCTCCTTTCTTCGCTAGGCTTAATTAGGTATTTTCTCTCGTTTCTCTCCTCTATAACAACCTGGAAGCATTACTTTCTGTAATACATTCCATCTGGTAGCGAACTGATTATTCTCCTATTTTATTTTACAAGTCTTTTGGAAATAGAGAGAAACTTTCAGTTTCATTCAAATTCGACACCCGCTAAAAATATGAAGAAAAAAAATTATTAACCCACAATATAGTGAAAAAATTGTTTATATCACACGAACAGTCGAACCAGTATTGAAAATAATGCTTACGCATGAATTCAAATCAACAAATTAAACTAACGAATACAGAATGTATCGCCATGTCATTTTTAAAGGACGAAGTAACGCTGTGCGTAAATGCCATCTGGTCTAAATGTGTCTTCGAATAATATTCAATGAGACCTAATCGCGGCAGCCAAAAATATCGCCTCGACGTGCGTCGTTGAGCCGCACGTCGAGGCAACATTAGGCTCTCTGAATTCTAGGGTTGAACTCTCCAGCTCAGTGTGAGTTCTTTCATAGCCACACCCGCATCACTCAAAATTTAGTAAACACCCGTCGACCGAAAAATTTACATTTTCAAGACGCCCTATCGCGTGGATCCTAGTCATTTTTGCTCATCAAGATGTTACTGTACTAAAGAGCATTTTGTTTACGCTCCATCACTGAATTCATGGCATTGTGAATTGTTGATCCTCTACCTAATATGCGCGCTTCTAAGCATGATTGCGTTTTAATGGATTGGGAGTTTTCGTGCAAAAAGTACTTAGCAGGAGCTAGGGAGCGTACTTAAATGCATTATTGCTCGCAGGGCCCATTGTGCCTTAAGAGAACTTTTTCCTCAGCCCGTTATTGTTTGGGGCAGTATTGGACAAGGGAGCTTTATTACAGGCCCGGGCTGCAGCCATGCCTACTACGCTTGCTCCCTATGCCCTTTAAAGCGAACAGAGGACTGACCTTTGGACTGCCAAAGTCCAAGATGGGAGATCAGTTGCTACCGTATTACAAGGCAGGCTACATGTATATGTGCATCAGAGCGAGTTGTGCATGAATCATTATAACGATTTTAATGAAAAATTTAATGTTAAAATACAAAAGTTTAGAGTACTCTAACTCCGACATCATATTTTGAAATTAGTATTGAAAGCCTTAACCGGCTTTCTGACTCCATCTCTATATAGTCTTGAATTCTCAATTCCGATTTAAATATGATTTAAATGCGCAACTTCAATCCTGCCAAAATTATTCAATATTTTCATTTCGATATTCAGCCTTCAACCTTATTTTTATGATAAAATTTCCGCTGAATAAAGTTTAATAATAATTATAAAAACCTTTTATTCTATTCCACTTGTAATAAAGATAAATCCCTTCACCGTGATCCTAATGAAGTATTGTTTAGATATAAAGACGATTAACGCTTTCCTCACTTCGTTGCAACTAGTGATCCGTTAAAAACAGGGTGTTTTAATGGCTTATTAGGAAAATTTAAATTTAACCGATAAAATAATTTTTTACATATCAGTGAGAGTTTACAACTAACAAGCCGATGTGCCTATAGTTTCAGTGAAATACTTCTGAAATAAAAATAAAGCAAAAGCAAGGATATGTTATTTCTCTTAAATTTGCGGCATGTAGTCGCAAATATTTCGAAGGATGTCATCCGCTCATTTCATGTTGAGTAGTTTTGCGGTGCAGTGACCGCCTTGCGAGAGACCTCAGCGGCGCTGGTATAGGCACTTCCTGACTGCCTGATTCATCATCGGGGGAGACATTCCCTCTCCAGCAGGTCCCATCCGTAGCTCCTTGAGCACTTTAATGCTAATAGCGCCGTGATGGTCTCTGACCGAGCGCGGTGGTGGTCTCTGCCCAGAGTGTTGTTGTGGTCTGCACCCAGGGTATGGTAGTGGTCTCTGCCCAGAGTGTTGTTGTGGTCTGCACCCAGGGTGTAACAGTGGTCTGAGTCCAGAGTGTGGTGGTGGTCTGCTCCCAGGGTATGGTAGTGGTCTGTGACCAGAGTGTGGTAGTGGTCTGCACCCAGAATGGGACAGTGGTCTGTGTCCAGAGTGTGGAACTGGTCCGTGCCCTGAGTGTGGTGGTGGTCTGTGCCCTGAGTGTGGTTGTGGTCTGTGCCCTGAGTGTGATGGTGGTCTGTGCCCTGAGTGTGGTTGTGGTCTGGGACCAGAGTGGGGTGGTGTCCTGTGCTCTGAGAGTGGTGGTGGTCTGTGCTCTGTGTGTGGTTGTTACCTGGGCCTAGAGTGTGAGATGGTTTGGAATAATTCACAGAGTAAGCAGCACTGCAACACTGAAGGTAGCAGCCACTCAAGCCGAACAGTAAGTGTATAAACTCGGAACGCTTAGAGGCTGCCATTAGTGGACTGCTCGTAAGCTTTTGAAAGTTTTGTCGAAAATAAATAACTGATGCAGAAAAAGAGCCATCAAAGAGAATTGACCAGTAAACTCTGTGCCATCCTTCGTTGCAGAAAATTTTGGAGCTTGATTTCCGAACTGAAGCGTGGCAGAAAGTTCAGTTTGAAAGGGCTATTTTACAGGACAGTTTACAGGGGCTCTTTTAGGAAAGATCGCTCCGTACACTAACGGGTATTTTAATGAGACTACCTTCTTTGTTTCACTCGAATTTTTTCATTCAGCAATCACCTAAATTAGAGTTCCACCCATAACTCGGCGGATGAAAATGCAGCAGATATGATGTGAAGGACTGTTTCTATTTTCTAGTAAAATTTTCCAGGAACACTTATTAATACTCTCAAAAATTCTACTTGTGAGAAATTTTACGAACCTCACTCTCAGGGGAAATCCAATTTTAACCCTCAGCGGAAATCGCTAATTTCTCCCTAAAACTGAAGGAAATCGATAGCTTTCCCTTCAAGAAAAATCGTCAGTTTCCTCTTCAGAGAAAATCTGAAGTTTCGCCCTCAGGGATTATCGTTAGTTTCCTCCTCTAAAATTTTTTTAAGTCAAAGCGCCTTACCAGGACTTGAAAGATGTTCATCTGACAAGTTTGTTATCAGGGTAGCGAAGAGCATATAAGAAAGCGAATCATTGTAGAAGTGGACGGAATTATTGTAAAATCGTATTATGAAAGCAGACCATAGCATGAATACTGACTGAGGCGCGAGAGCTGGGGGTGAAAACTCATGTTCCTGAACACCAAAAAGTATTGTTGCCTTAGCTTATACCCGTGCATTGCTCTCTCCTGTTCTAGTTTGCATGCATTCGAACGCATACGAAGTTGAGCTTTTTTGGTTGATGAATTACTTAAATATCTTATTTGGCGCATGACGTGCTTCTATGTTAATACTACTATGTAATATGTTTCTCACTCCGGCATTCAAGTATTATTTCCTAACTTCTCTGATTGCAAACCTATAGAAAAGGCACATTATTCTTATGAATTTTTGCGTTTGTATTACACTTTTATAATACAGGGTGCAGCAAAATAACTTGCTAATTTGGAAATTGAATAGAAGCAAAAGTACTTCAGATATTATTATAATTCTAATTTGAGTATATAAAAACGAATATAAAGTTTTTTTTATTTAGTTTCAAAGTTTGCATTGCCCAATAGACCTCCTTTACTGTCAGTGCACTGCAATATTCGATTTTATGAAGTTCCTGTCAGCTCTCTCAACCATAGCAATCGGAATATCGGTTGTAGTTAAGCGTTTCTTAAGCTAAGTTAAACTAACGTTCTCAAACGGTCTTTAAACGAGGAGGATTTAAAAAAGCCTCATAAAAAAATCGCATGGATCCAAATCGAGCTAGAGCGCCGTCCTCTAAAATCGTCTCTGAGGATAGGCGCCCGCCGAGGTGTTTCCACAAAACTGCCATTGGACATCGCACCGGGTGTGGTGTGGGCCATCGTGCCGCTCTGTTTGCTAAAAAATCACGCTGAGAAAGTTCTTGCATCCCCGCCAACTTGCACAGCTAAAAACTGAAATTATTAAGAAAAATTCGCCTCACACTGTGGTGGAAACGACCAGGTCGTGCCGAGCGACCGGGTTGCACTAATGATAGATAACTTCAGTGCTTATTAGTTTTCGATGATCTGACGGCGATTGCTCTCCTCCGGGTCGTGAAACCACAGTTCTACTTCTTTTAAATACGTTCACTGAAAAAATAATCCATTATCCTCCAGGAAGAAGACTGCAGGAGCAAGATTAAAAGTGAATACAAAAGGCGCCGCGGGTGGAGATGATGGAGCTGCTTTAGAATGTACGCTTTTATGGCGTACGCGCGTTCCTCACTGCTCTAACGCATGACGTTCCCGACACAAAGAAAACCAAATTTCGAAAATCAGCCTTTCAAATGAGATTATTTCAACTCTCGTCAGACTACGGTCGTCCAACTACGCTAAAAATGAATCATGTTCACTTTTAGGTGGCAAATGTAAATCAGAAAATTATCTTGTGGTACTCTGTTTATCACTAAAATTATATTGAAGAAAAACAAATTTGAAAATTGATTGACTTGATAACGAAAACAAAATTGCAGCATTAAAATTATCTTTTTACCATGTTTAGTAAAAAAGAAACAGGAAATTATGGTTTCAACCTAGGAACATATGGCATTTTCCAATATTTTTTCAAAATTTTCGCTTACTAATTCATTGCTCCTTTCACCTTTGCGCAGTACTTCAGCTAATATTCAGGAGCCCTCTGTCAATGCTTCTTGAATAGAATTCGCGACATCTTTACGTCGTCCAATAAAAAATTTCTGGCATAGTCTTCGTATTCAATTTATGACGAACAGTCGAAATTTAACCGAATGGAAATACCAGTAATTAAGGGAAACATCAATTTTAACCCGAGCACATGACAACATTTCGTCCTATTTGAGCAAATTGACATTCAAAGAATCATATTAAAACTGAAAAGTTTGCTGACATCAGAGAGGGTCTCTCGAGCTTTCATTAGATTCGAATTATGTAATATGGAACTTCTTTTGAAAGACTTGAGAGCAGCTGAGGTTTTCTAATTACACTTGAACAGCTTTCCATTCACGAGCCTTTCTCTCAGAAGCACTTGCAGTAATATTTCAGCAACTGGCTCGAAACAAATATTTAGAATTCTTTTATTTTTTGGAAGACCATTTTACATACATTTTAATTTGGCAGTAGCGAATTCTTTTGAGCGTCAATTAATTTGGATGGCTTCCAGAGATCAAACATCAGATAGTTGGAAAAGATTATCAAATGAAAAGTTGGCGTTGAGTCATTCCTCAAGATATTTCGAAAAAAATCTTTTAGAATTCCTCGAATTTTGAATGAAAAATATCTAAATGTATTTCATCCATCCCACATGATATACACTGAGTGATTATAAAATTCATCAGTTTTGAAATTTCGTTGAAACTCCGTATGAACAGTAGCCATCTTATCATCTTATAGCTTTGGAGATTATGGAGTCCATTCCATAAGACTGAAGTGATCCCTAATGCTCATTGGGTCACTTCAAACCATGTAAGTGGACTGAATGTGATCATTATCACCAAAGAGCTCTCAGTTTTTGTTGCAGATACTATCATTTAGCACATAAGTCCAACAAGTATATGTGACTGAAAAAACAAGAAGTTTGTTCCCTGAGCTACAAATGTCGGTTCAAACAATATGGATGCCAGATTCCGAGCCTGTCAAGGATAAAAATCAAATTTTTAAAACACGAACAGAGAAGTGTAAGAAACAGTCAGCAAGATAATATCATTACAAAGGGTCAAAAGCTTAAAATTTAAATGGAATTCTTCATAAAACAGAACCTCACAGCAAGTTGGGATGCGGGGATTGAAACCTGAGGCATGTGTTGATGAGAATTCTGAGCTTGTGGACATTTGCCGTGCAAACCATTTCATAGACATTTGAGCTGACAGACATTTGAATGACGGATATTAAGCCGTAACAGCATTTGAATAATGGCCGATTTCCCGAATGGATATTGAACAGAACGGACATTAGAGTGAATCAAGTATTCACCGCCCCAGCGTCTCTCCAAATGGACAGTCTTTATTCTTTCTACAGCCATGACGCTTCGCTTCATTACTTTTAACTTCGATTTCACACTGGGTAACTTAAGCTTACTCCGTGATACTAAGAAAATTAAGCTTTCTCTGTAATACTACGATTTTTTTTAATACAGGGTGTCCCACAAAAAAACGAATACTCAGTTCAAATGTATATAATATACTAACTTATTAACGGATTTTAATGTTCTGTTTTAGTTTGAAGCACGACATTTGGTCTCGACTGCAAAAGAATTATCTAAAACGTTAAATTTCATGTAATGAAATTTTTAATACAAATAAAATGGACGATAAGACATTATTTGACCTGCCTGTCATTTGCACCGAAACATTTCTGACATTTGTCTCGCATCTTCCTCATCACCCGTCTTATTACACGTGAATTGCTGTTTAGTACGTCAAAGTCAGCAGTGTCACAGTGTTTTAATTCGTCTTGAGTTTGTGGTGGGGATGTGTTAAATTTGATTTTACATCCGCATGGAAAAAGTCACAGGGTGTTAACAGGTACGTTAGTTAGAGTTAAGTTAAGGCTCAGTTAGGGCAAGTTAGAGCTAAGTTATGATTGGGTTAGTGTTAGATTTGTGTTAGGATATCACAGGCTTGTTTTGTTCATTTTACACAATGTAATGTGATAATACCAGTGGTCAGAATGTGTGAAAATGTAGCCCAAACTTCCATTGAGTTTGTGTCATTACATTTTATTACTATTAAACAGTTTGAAAATCACTGAGTTTGAAAATAATTCTTTGACCTGCTAAAGAATAAATTTGACGTGCTAAAGAAAAATCCCCTTATGATAAGATGGGGGATGAGGAAGATGAGAGACAAATGTCAACAATGTCTCGGCGCGGATACCGGCAGGTCAAAAAGTATCTTATGGTTCATTTTATTTCATGGATAAATTTATTTCTTTTAAATTTCACTCTCCTTATAACCCTCTTGCAGTTGAAAACAAATTTTGGTCCTTACGTATTATCGGGAGGACCTC
>VOMN01104883.1:0-16475 GCA_014899125.1 Orchestia grillus | reverse complement strand
AGCGGCCGCTACATTTCAAAGTAGCGCTGCCCAGCTCTGGGTATACCTATTGTGAAAAGGGTAAAGACACACGTGCTTCGGTTTACTTTAGCCATTGCAATTTCATTCCTTCAAGATGCTCTCTGCCTCTTGGACACCCCGTGGCAGCAAGGTGGTGAAACTCTGTTTACCCTGAAACTAGCGTAAACTGGACTGTCTGCTGGCTGGGCAACTCTGAATATTATCATAATGGTTGGTCACGTGTTCAGAAAAATGTACATGATTTTGGAAGAATTTTGGAGAGTAGCCTTATATTTCAAAATCTCAAAGATGAGCTAAGAGCATATTAATGTAAAGTACGGTAAAAATAGTTGACAGAGAATAAGGTTTTGAAAAAAGATAAGGATCATATTTCTCTTGCAATTTGGTGAACCAAATTTGAGATGAAGCCACCTTGGCAGTTACACACAGGATTGCTAGTTAAGTCAATTCATTGACAAACAATTGCATTTATTCAACTGCAAGTAAGAAAATTATGGTACACTTACGTTGATTTGGCATCGAGTTTCGGGAAGCATACGTCGTAATCAAGCTCCCCTCTGAAGAGATAACTACCGGAGTTGAAGTTCAAGGATTTGACGGTGGATGACCGGTCCCCATAGTACTGCAGACAGCCGCTGGGGACTGGCAAAAGACAGACAGCACTTTGTACGCCCATGTAAGTGTTAGCACATCATAACTAACGCGTACTGAATGGAAAAAGGACTACAAAATTATTCACGTTCGCTTGATTCACTAGAATAGCACTGCATAGTACATGAATTTACTTAAAATAAAAGATACTTTTGTTCATAACCATCATTCCATAGGTGTGCTAGGAGGATATATTTCTTGTTCAAAAAAGACATTGTGCACAAATGCGCATTTCCGATGATTTACGCTTCAGTTTCAATTGAAAGTTATTCTTGAACAATCACTTCGAAAATTGAATGGAAAACAAAAGTTTAATTGATTGGTGTCAAAATGTAAAGCTACATTATAAAGGGTTATTGGAAAAAAAGAATGTCATGCGACATAAGACGCATGTTCTGGTCGCATTTCCAAACTGGGAAAGGTTTGATAAATACAATTAAAAATATTCCTAGGTCCACCAACAAAATATTGCGATTCTTGGTGCCACTCAAATTACACCTGGCGGGTTCGGCGAGATTTACGTATCAAAGTGCTAAAATAGCGACTTTTTTAGGTATAAATTCAAATGATTTTCACATTTTTGGGAGGCCAGTACTCCCACATTGACAATTCATTCACAGATGATATTATTAAATGCGCGTTTAATGGTATTAATATTTAACAGATTGTTGTAGATGGCATAGTAATTACAGAAAGATGTACCCAGTCCACACTCAACTTTCATTTTATTTTAAGATGGATGCACAAAGATCACACATTATTTTTTAGGTCAGTATTCTAATGTTCGTTCTTAGCATAGAATTACAAAACAAAATTTGAAGTTTCAATGCGACTTACACTCGTAATTTTAAGATTGTAGACTTACTGATCACAATTAGAAGTTTCATCGCGATTTCCACATCTTAATTTTACGACTGTAATCCTACTAATTGAAAAACTTGAAATTGGAACATGCTTTTTATGTGACTGGTTTCGGAATAAGCGATTTTTTTCCTTTCTTTTTACTCACTCTCGTTGCCGGGGGCGATCTGTGAGATGAGGATGTGCCACTTTCGCCGCTGTTTCGTTGAAGTTTTAATCCGCAGCTTTAGGTCTTGGTACGCAAAGTCGACGTAGACTGAAAAGGTCGTGGATGTGTTTTAATGAACTGAGCGAAAGTTACTCTAAAAATTATCCGTAATTTTGTTTGGGCTTACATTCTTAGAAGGATGATAGTGCAAGTACTGAGTCTTCGGCTTTACAGGTGAAAAGACAAGAAAGAGTTGCACCGAAAATGACAGCGTCAGCTGAACAAGCCTATAACAATAGTAAAATTGCGAGAAAACTTAACCCAGAATGAAATAGAGAAATAAATACACTTATACTAATATCTTCAAAAGCTAGATACAGTTAACTAAAAGAACTAAGAGATACATTTAATGGAATAACTATGAATACATAGCTATGAATACATGAATTGGTATGATTTCTAAGTTAAAAGCCGTTCCGAAGCTTACAGGCCTAAAACACTTGACCGGTTTTTTATAATTGCAAATTAACTGAAATCAGGGACGAGAACTCGAGGAAAAACACATCATAGAAGAGCAGAGTGTTGTGCCTTCTGTTGAAAAAGAAGGGACAATTCTTTAGTAGAGTCACACTCCATATTTGAAGCTAAAAATGGATTAATAAATTCGTAAATGGAGTCTTACCCTGGGATCACGACACTATCAGGGTAAATCAGAGACTATTCGGCATTCCATAGCTCTGGTCCTCACCATGCTGGCCGGAGTTGTCCCCACAGAGGGGCGGGATGAGGTCTACGTTGCTGTCCCCCCTGGTGACGGTGAGAGCGTCCCTCAGGCACAGCCCCTGCACCGCGTCCCCCAGCTCGTTCACCGCCAGCTCCAAGCGCGCCTGCTTGATCTGCAACACCAAATTGTATATGATTGCTCAACCTTCAAACCCAAATCCACCGCCAAATCGTACATGAGTGCTCATCGCCAGTTCCAAGCGAGCCTACTCAAACTTCAACAACAAATTTTATATTATTGCTCAACCTTGTAAAATTCGTCCAGCTCACAGTGTGTTGAAACTTTCGAGCTGTTTGTTTCCATTTTAATGAAGACTGTATGTTTCATTAAAAAACGCAACGTTATTTTTTGCTTTTTTAGTTAGATATAGTTTTCTAGGATTACTGCCAGAATAACACGTGGATTTTTTCAAATAACTACGATGAAAGTTTGGTATTTGTCAACCATAATTCAAAATTAGGTCCAAGTAATACCAAAAGCATGGAAGCTTGAGCAACAATTCCAAGAAAGTTAAGGCTAATCGGACTACACGTTACAAAATGTTAACGAAAAACGTAGTTAAAACCAATTTACACAGGAAATGCCCAATAAAAACCAATGTTTGAATGCATTTTCTGGGACTGCTCCTGACAGAGCCCCGTCCGCAGGTCACCCACCCTGGGGTCGAGTCTCCTGATGGTGAGCTCGCAGTGGTTGGGCTCCCTGGTGTAGTCGGGGAAGTCCTTGTTGACGAACCAGGTCCTGTTGCGGGTCACGATGCCCCCGCACACCGTCGGGACTGCGGGGAATTAAAATTTCCTTACTGGTACTCGAACAACGCCGCTTGATATGAGTAACACGAACACGTTGGCTGCAATGGGACCATGCCGGCAGATCGTTTTGCCCCTAGAAATATAGCATCGTTCCAGGAAATGTGTAAAATGTACAATATTCATTACTTTGCAAAACTGTGTATGACAGCAGGCCCATTTTAGCCCACATGCCAGGTGTGTGGTCATTTTGAGAAATAGTGGTATAATTCCATTAAAATGATTTCCAATCTTCATCTCCAAAATATTTGACCTACCCGTCTCACAGGACAGACTCAAGCCACTGTTGCAGGAAGATATCAATGTCTACAGACACCATTTGTGTATTAATTAATCATGTAGAGATTGAACACTTTAAAGGAATTAATTTTATGTTAGTGTAAATTGCTCACTATCAATTAAGCGTTCTAAGATTGTTTATTACGAAGAATAATGAATAATGGGTATTATTGGGTATTATTCAGTTAGACTGAATAATGAATGTTGGGTGTGACACGTTATTTTCAGAAACAGTATCTTCCCTCAGAGTACTATGAAATGCATAGCAGCACTAAAAGTATATTAACGAATATTTATTGATAAAGCAGCGACTACAATAAAATTGCATACTTTCTACCCTGCTCATATGCTTGCATGAGGCCTGCTTCGCGGAATGAGCCATCCTTTTTCTTCGTAAAAAATAAAAAATAGGTACTCATAGATCACAAACACAAATACTCTACAAACTTGTTCGCTATTATTTCACTCGAATAGTGCCTCAGACTTTGCGTGTCTCTGCTAGCTTTATTCTAGCTCGCCAGACCGTTCTCTTGGCTTTCAGCACATTTTCTTCGACGTGGTTCCCCAGCGGGTCATTTTAGCCTCAGGGAGAAGGCGTCAACGCATGGAAACGTGCTAAGAACTAAGCAAACCTCAGCTTATTTTTTCTGGTTTTGGTGAGCACTTACAGATGCAGCACACGCCTCCTCCCTCGCAACCTCCTGACGCGACCCCTCCAGCGGCGTCGCAGCCGCTGCTGGAGAAGCAGGTGCCCGTGTTGAGGGCGCCGTTGATGGCCAGACACTCCCGCGGCGGCACCTCCTCTTCCACCTCGAACCAGTTCATGCCCACTGCAACGGCGGAGGTCCAGGGTTAAGGGATATTGCAGGAAATGGAACCACAGTTCGTAAATATTATCTAAAAATCGTGTCGAAAATGCCGAGTAAATAAGAAAAATGGTGCGATTCTAGCAGTAAAAGAAGTGAAATTGTGAAGTCAGAAAGGTGCTCATGAATGAGAAAGCAAAACTGTAGAATGAAGACAAGAAGTCCGATAAAAGAAAACAAGTGTTAGAAATATCTGGATTTTCAAACTGTTGATCCGTTATTGTTCTTTCTGTCGTTGCAAGGGAACTTAGGGAATCATAACGTTGATATGTTTAAATGAGGTCGCCAGTCACCTGTTAAACAGCGCATCATTAACGGAGGGATCGCTGCTGAAAAAGAATGCAATTGTACTTTTGCCGCGATGATTTATTTTCCTTTTAAAATTACACAACACATTTCCAGTAAAGAGGAAGTCCCATCAGAACCTACAGGCTATCTTAAGAACAAAAAACATCTGCAGAATGGGACTCTTAGGTACTTTTCAGCGCCGTACCATCTCAAACAGTCGCTAGGGCTCCCGAAAAAAAAGTGCGAGGACGAAGTCGCCAAGGGTAACCGCAAAAAAGGTAAGAAAAACAACAGATTAGATTGAGATACACAGGGCTAGCTGTAAAAATAATCAGCAAACTTTCACACATGTCCAGAAAAGAAGGCATGAAGAAAATATAATGTGGCCTAAAAAATATATCACGACTAAGTTTAAAGCAATTTACTACATATGATTTAAGCTCCTCCCATGAAAATTGT
The DNA here is from genome assembly GCA_014899125.1 of Orchestia grillus. NCBI lineage: Eukaryota > Metazoa > Arthropoda > Malacostraca > Amphipoda > Talitridae > Orchestia > Orchestia grillus. Next base: position 11,309 of record VOMN01104883.1, on the reverse strand, counting down.
GGAACACATTTCGGGCCCCGTTTAGGGACCGGGGAATGTTTCTAGCTTACGCTATAGATATAAAACAGGGTTGAACTGAAAATTCTCAAGGAAAAGTTAAAAGTCAAAATGAAATTTTAAAACTATCTTGCAGTGACGCACTTAATTTCTTAATTGCTTGAATGCAACTTTGCGCAAGCTTAATAAGATCAGCCGTTCTTAAAGCGAAAAAAATTAAGGTCGATGTAAAAATTCGCGCACTCATTCTACCTTGCTATGTCTGCACTAAAGCCTCCGGTACTCGCAGTTTAAGTAAACAAGAATTTAGTGCTCATTTAATGCTTCTCTAGAGTGCAGCATGCTAAATTTCGTCTGAATGAGCTGGAAGCATGACATGAAGGGCACCTCGTTGGGTTGGGAGCTGTCGACTGTTAAATTGGAAACAATAGCACTTACGACAATAAAATTATCGAAAGAATTTTTCCGCAAAGGAGACGAAATAATGACTCGTGAGTGAATGACAGCGCAGGCAGTAGGAGTTGTCCGAAGTGATCTTGCTGGAAAATTGCAATCGTCTGAAGGAACAGCGTTGAATAACTTCATGTTGTATTTCACGAGCGAGAGACGATGGGTTAAAGACCAAGAATGAGAGCTTCGATGCTGCTATGTGAGGGTTATTAAAAAGAATTATGATTAGTTTTCAAATTGAAACAATAATAATACTACGCAGCTACAACTCGGTGTTCTAAATAATGTTACAGAGAGAGATATTAGTGATTTGAAAAATACGGTGAGAATTTTAGCATCTTGTAGTCATGGTCTGAAACGATTTTGAAACAACTAAATACATTTCTAGTCTTAAATCTACTCCTTAAATATCAATTCGAACTTAGGGAAAGGGAAATTTATATCGAAACAAAGATTCGCGTAATAATTATTTCATCTCTCATGGAATGAGACTTCAATATTTAGTATCTTTCGATCAAGTTTTAAGATGAATTGATGACATTTTTCAGCGCTTGCGCATTGCTACCTTTCACGAAATGAGAAGCATGGCTGCATGAACCGGATAGCATGGAATCTTGTGAAAGTAGACAGCCAAGCTGACATACAGTTAAAATGTTTTTTTTTAATGTATTCGTATAATGTAGTTTCTCATCAATTGTATTTCATTTCATTTATGTTACATTTATTTCTATGAAATTTTGTCACTAAAAATCAGCCGAAAGTCTCGGACAACGACGGCATTTAGAGGCCAAGAAAATCGAGTCTTGAAAGTGCAATTCCTGCAATAATTCTTCGACTATCCTGTAAGCCTTCCTCCCCAAGCCGGTCTACTTTCGAACAGGTCTGGGAGTCTCATAAACGTGCCTTTGGTCACAATCCGATACTGGATGCTAGAGAGCATGACTTTCTGCCTCGAGTTTCTTGCATGTTTCCAGCACGCCCAACCCGCCTTTTTATGGCTGAGGTACGTTCTGTAACAAGATCAGACTTCTAATTGGAGGTTTCGTTTATAGCCACGCTTGTTGAAATATTGCTTTTCACTCCTTCTCGTCGGTAACTGATTAATGTACCATTAAGCTCGAAAAAAACATTTGACAATTTTGTGATTGATGACGTCATTTGCATCCTACGGCCATTCAGCAAAGACTTATAACTTGTGGCTGCGACTGTAACTGTTCAGTAGACATAAGCAATCTCAAGTGAGTTTAGGTTAAGTAAATTTTATTTCAAACAAACTGATTTACAGAACTCTAATTATTTTAAAGGTAAAAACGAATCCACATCAACAATATCAGTTTAAAGCAATCGGCATCATTAGTAGACATTTCCTTAAGTTATCAGAAAAATTTTGCCAGGGTGTTTATGATAGAGAGAATTATAATACCATTGACATGGTAAATATTAAATATTTTTATTAAAGGCAACCAATAGTGCAGGCTAAACTTTATACTGCCATTGCATGTTAATCCGGTCTCAGTTCATACATTTATAGCGATTTTTTGACCAGGTACTTTTTTAGTGGATTTTAGCAGCTTTCTATTTAGTATTGTCCGCCAGTTCTTTTGAATGTAATGCACAATTATTGCTGCTTATCTTTAAGGTATTTTTCAGACATGAGTACATCATAATGTACCTAATATTGTACTTAAGCATCAAATTAATTTTATTCATACCAACACTTTGATTCATATTACCTACTTTTTTAATGCATTTTACATTTAGTATTAGAGTTTCATGATGCAGACTAATTGCCATTCAAAATAACTTTGTAATTAGGATCTTACCTTTACTTTAAGCAATATTTTTGCGTAATATTTGTCAGTAGTTATATTTGTACATGCTCGTAGTTTATAGTATAAAAGTATATGGAGAAAACAACAGAAATAGAAAATAATAAATATTCAAAACCACATTTAATCAAGAGTCTCATTAAGTAAAATAATTTCAAAATCAGGAAGACTCCTTACATTGTATAGCTCTCAGCAGTGAAGGATTCAAAATATAAGGTCTCAAAATCCTTAGGTTAATAGCAACATTTTGCCCATATGAAATAGTGTAAGATTATTCTAATCAATTGAAGTACGCGCATGACTAATTTAAAATTTTAATTTTCGACTCCGCTTGGTGGCTGGTTATGGTGGAAGTGTGTTATGGTGGAAGAAGAGGCCCCTGAGTTCTTCCACCCTGAGAGACCCCTGAGTTCTTCAGTTCTCGAGGTTTTTTCGTCTCAGCAACTGAAACAATAAAATTACTTCCTTTTGCTGCTTTCTCGGAAACGCATGTACGTGGACGAGGTAGTCGAATCTACTTTGTGTACGTCGACTATTCCTACCTCTTTCTACTCGGTCCCTAGGAAGCAGAATATATGAATAGCACAAATTGATATGATTCTCCAAATTCATTTCAAGGAAATCACCAGTAACATCGGTGCTTTAACACTCGCTCAGAATACCAAAAACCGACAGATAATCTAAACAAAACCTGGACTGAAATGTTTCTTTTTCATCAGACGGCAAATCCAGCTTAGATTCCAATGAGTATACGACGTAGACCGCCTGCGGTAGCGCCTCCTTGGCTTGCGTGCTGTACCCAGCGTTGGCTCTCCGTTAGCCGACCTCAATACTGCCTACCCGGCGTTCCCCTGCGTAATGACGAGCTGCTGCACCATTACGCAGAGGCTGCAGAGCGAGGGGGGGAGGAGATTACGACCTTGTGATGGCATACGGGGCGGCGGAAACGGTTTTCGTCGTGAATCTTCGTGGACTTGAGTATACGGAATGTCGGGACGTGACAGCGGGAGAGTGACATGAAAAATCAAGATTATTGCAACTAAAAGATACTTTCCTAGAATTTGAATTGCTGTACGTCATCATAGTTATTCAGGCTCGTGCGAGCATAGGTATAATACAATGGCGACTATGATCGGTGTTGCGAAAAAATTTCGTGATGTTGATGTGACCTTAAAATTTTACGACAAAAAATAGATTGCCAGGGGTAGTTGTTAGAACCAAACAAAATAAGTATCATATGGAAACGAGCTATCAATGTCTCGTGCCGTATTCATACACGATTCAAATACAAATTTCAAATACAAATTACTGGCATCACAGATCTGTTTAATGAATCTTAGATATTTAGACGACAGTAGTACGCACATACTTACAATTATTACCTACGACGCCGCTTCAAGAAATTGAGACACTCTGAATAAATTCCTGACATCACCTGACGGTAGAGACACTTTTAAAGGCGGCATTGAGCAAAGGTGGGGTGGGTGAGAGAGGGAAGTGTGGAGGGGGAGAAGGGGGTGGCACCTATGAAATTTGGTGATGGTGGGGACAGTTGTGAGGTTTGGGGAGTGGTAGGGACAGCTGTGAGGTTTGGGGAGTGGTGGGGACAGTTGTGAGCTTTGGGGAGTGGTGGGGACAGTTGTGAGCTTTGGGGAGTGGTAGGAACAGCTGTGAGGTTTGAGCGGTGATGGGGACAGTTGTGAGGCTTAGGGGGTTGGGGCAGCAGCAGTAAGGTTTTAAAGCTGCTATTCCATAGAAAGTAGGACTGTTAATGGAAGTTCTAACGAGAATAAAAACTTGCTGACTGTTTGAGGTATAATGTGCAATGGTATTTGCAGTGAAACAATATAAGAAATTTAACTTAGATAAAAAAGGTTCAAAAGTTGATACACATCACAGTTTCATTTCTGGAGAACGACAAGGATTCAAGGATTAACTCGCAATAAATGAATAGCATTGCTTAGGCAAATAATTTTTTAATTTCCCTTTTAGCTGTTTTAACATATTCTCCATGAGCCTAACGAAACAACGTAATACTTCAATGCAGAAGAGTTCGTTGATGGTAATAATTCCCGAACAGTTCTCTTCCAACACTGACTGTAAACAGTAATGATATTAGAAACCAAACTGGAAAAAAATTCACGATCGGTAATCAAGATCTGTGGCTCATGGTACTCATAGTTAAGTCTTTCCGAACGGAAGGATTGTATCTTATTTAACGGTGTAGTGATGATTGAAATAATTGTAATACATTTTTCTTGGTTTCAAAATGTACTAATTAAATATTACTGGTACATTATTATAGTTGAAAAACAAAATAAAAGCACAAGCTTTCATTGCTTCACATGCTGAGGTTAGTTGTTGTGTAGAAAGCATGTTTATGAAGAACTATGTGTGCGAAAGTATGGAAATAGGAAATGAACAATATCAATTTGATTTGCAAAATGATTTTATCCATTTTCGTATACACTCTTCATGATAACCAACAGAAAATCTAATTTTTTCATCATACGCTATATAATCATTCAAATATTAATTTCACTGTCAAACAGCGGATAAAGATAGTTTTTTAGCACCCTTATCAACGCAAATATCTGTAAAAATTCATCACGAATAAACTACCTTATATTCGTTATCATATTCGTACTTGTACGTTGGCTGCGGTATGTAAAGACCAATTTTCTGTTTCGAAGCCACGTAAAGACTTTGGCCAGACTCGAAGGAAAGTTTAGCCGGAGACCTTACGCCGCAGCCGGCATCATTATTGCAGGAAGCTGAGCGGGCGTAGAAGTAGGTTAGTGAGGAGAACGGAAAAACTTCTTAAAAAAGTGGCTTCATCTTCTCCCTACCCAACCTAACCGTACGAGGACGCCGCACGTGCCTGCGCCAAGGGTCTCGTTTAGTGCGTTAGAAAGCTGAAGTGAACGAAATTGTGAAGATAAATACATCAGATAAGAATCACTGAGGAACAGGGAAATGATTTTTGATAGCTCAAGTAGCTCAAAAATAACGCGACGGCAGTGGAAGGATAAAGAAGCGAACAAAATGGCCAAAGGTGACATTTTGATAAAAGGTTGGAAGTCACATGAAAAAACAGCACTGATTGGGAATTGCTACCTCGTATGAGGAATATACACGGTTGTTAAAATGTATGAAGTATCAAGAAGTTCCTTGCCCGATTTATACATGATAAGAAAAATCATGAGGTACCAATCATACTTTGGTTCGCAAAACTAATTTGAAAAGATATCGCTCACACTCCATCTCTAATATTGCTCTGATGAAACCGCAGCCAGAGAGATTCCAGAATCCAGAGGTACCCTTCAGTGCATACTTGACTTTCTGTACAGTTCTATTTTTTAGAAAAACTGCGTACGTACAAGACGTCTGCCCCAGTTTCCTTCTATACATACTTAACTTTCAGGACAGTTCTATTTCGGAGAAAGTTCGTACATACAGCACGTCCGTCACAGTTTCCTTTTACGAGTATGCATACTTGATTTTCAGGACAGTTCTATTTTGGAGAAAGTTCGTACATACAGCAAGTCCGTCACAGTTTCCTTTTACTAGTATGCATACTTGACTTTCAGGACAGTTCTATTTTGGAGAAATTGCGTTTGTATGCACGTACATTGAGTACGTCAGCCACAGTTTCACTGATACAAACAAGTAGAGCGCGCGCTGCTTTAACCTTTGTTCTTTGCTGCAGCGGTCCTGTTGGGCGATAAGAGTTTTCTTCTACCTTTCACTTTTGGGAGCTCGGCGTGCGACTAAATGGCCGGGTCCCTGTGGCTCAGGGACAGGGTACCAAAAGTACCGGCAGAGGCAAACTTCTCCTCAAGTTGATGCACCGCATAATTCTTTCCATGATTCTGAACAAATATCAAAGGAGATGTGTGGCGGATTTGAGAGTAACAAAATGAAATTGTTAACTCTAACAAGTACTTTGCGAAATGCGATTGTCGGCATATTCTAAAAAATTAGCCAATTGTTAGGTTTAAAAAAATAATTGTTAGGTTTTTAAATCATGAAACTGAGACAATGTATTTGTACCACAGAATGAAAGTAAATTGAGGACTAAGGAAACGATGGACGAATTTTGCTCGTTAGTGGATTCAAATAAACTCGTTTACACATCAATACAATTATGCGATTATTTGTACTGCAAGGGAATCGCTCGTAATGCGTACTCTAAATAAATACAATAATGTTCATCACATACGTTTTAAACGGAGGTAAATATGCACAATGATGAGTAGAGATGAAGAAAAATTTCGAATGAATAAATTGAGAATAGCAAGAGGAGGAATAATATGAATAAATCGATGTCTCTGTAAGGTCAAATGTGCGGTGAGACCGAGAGAAAGCAGAGAGAAAGATTCTGGCTGGAGCCAGAAGAAAAATTAGGAACAGTAAATATAATTATTATAACAGTGAGTGAAATTTCTAGGAACTTAAAATAGAAAAAATTTATTTGTACATCGCATGAAAATAAGACATTTTATCACCCCTACTGCTTAGTAAGATAGAGAAGACACCATTTACAAATAAACAACGCAGCATTTTTGTATTACATATGTCATCAGGAATCTATCATCCAAGTCTTTGTATGCATCAAACAACCTTCACGAGCATCAAACTTAGTAGTGGCTGAATGGACTCCAGCCAGTAACAGAAACAGTAGCTGATCAGTCAGGTACGTAGTCTACCAGTAGTCAGGTACGTAGTCTACCAGTAGTCAAGTACGTAGTCTACCAGTAGTCAAGTACGTAGTCTACCAGTAGTCAGGTACGTAGTCTACTAGTAGTTAAGCACGTAGTCTACCAGTAGTCAGGTACGTAGTCTACTAGTAGTCAGGTACGCAGTCTACTAGTAGTTAAGCACGTAGTCTACTAGTAGTCAGGTACGCAGTCTAATAGTAGTTAGGTACGTAGCCTACTAGTAGTCTGGTGCGTAGTATACCAGACAGCGCCGAAATAATTATTTATCGTGATCCTGCCTTGCAAATCACACAGAGTTTGCCAGAACCACTGGGGTCTGGTTGACTTGAACGATATCCCTCGTCTTCGATAAACGGCGTGATGGCTAACTTGATGCAAAGAGGAAGCTATTTACAGGTATGTTTTTGTAATAAAAGCGTGGCCTGATAAAATACCTGAATTTTATCTGTATATCACACACAATAATATAGAGGGCTGACTTGTGGGATACGGGGCAGAGCCACTCGGCGCTCGGGTCCATGCAGAGAGAGAGAAACCTCCTCAAGAAACGTTCACAATTTTATGAGTAGCCCGCTCCCAATCTAGAAGTGTTAAGAGCATTCTTTGTCCTAACTCTACACTAACAGTAAGGAAAGTGTAATTTTCCATTCATTCATATTTCGTTAATTAAATTGCAACGGTTAATGTTATTATTCTTAATGTTATGAACAACCGCCCTAACGACTCACCTCGTATCAGCCTGGCGACGTCCTCCAGAAACCGCATCACTGTACACAAACAACAGCAACACCACCGAGGTTAGTGAAAGCAGGGACAAAATCATCAAAACAAACTTAAAATTAACGATTAGTAATAAGGTGAATTTTCGATTATATGCACCGTGTTTTCTTACTATTCTTTAAAAAAAAAATTGTGAGCTTCTATGAATGTCCACTTTTGTTAAAAATTGCAGGATAATAACATGGTGCTGCAGCGACAAATTGATTACTTCTATCAATGTCCAATTACTTCTATCAATGATTACTTCTATCAATGATTACTTCTATCAATGTTAAAATGACAGGATGTTAAAATGGCAAATAAATTACCTTTATTGAAGTTAAAATTAAAAAAACTTGAAGGCAAGAGACAGGACATCAAGGAACAAGTAAACTAAACAAAAATCTTTTCCTTGAAACGTGAGCGAATGATCCAGTATTCATTAAGAGCATTTTAGTGCCGCGGGCTGCAGCCTCTAACGGCGGAGTCCAGTTTTTTCCGACCATGTCTTTTTCTGAACGTTTTGAACTGTGAGAGAAAGTAGGTATCACCTAGAGTTATTTTAGTGTGACGTCGGACTTCTCAATGCAGCTTAAAATGATTAAAAGAAAAAAAAATCTCATCAAGGAGTATTGCGATGATATGATATAGAGGCCTTTGATATGCAGGTAGAAGTTTGTGTAAGAACAGTATAGAATTTTTGTTCACAGTCAATGGAGTGATAGAATTAAATGCTTTAGTTAATAAATAATAAACCATTGTTCCATTGAGAAAGGGTTTTAAGTGTAGTTTAAGCTGTTCAGTGCAGGAATAATTTACATAACTTTTATACTCTCTTAATCATGCATGTTTTTACTTGAATAGATGAAAATTGCCTAATTTTAAAGGAAAAACCATCAGGAATAGCTTCAATTGGGGCAAGAATCACGATATAATTTTTATTTTTGGTTGCCACAAACAATCGAGTGTGTTAGGGAATGCTTGCATACATACGCAGTTCATTTGTGTAATTCAAATAATGTACACAAAAACTGTTGCTCAAGCTGTCCGGTTGAAATTCATCATCTTATGGGAACGATAGTGTATCTCTCCCTTAAACCGAAGTCAAAACAACACACTGAACAAAATTTTGCAATTTTGGTTCTCTATGCGACTACAAAATTGAATCCGGTTTTTACATTGTAGAATGAATGTTAATATTAAGTAGCAAATTCAACCTGAAAAACCACAAGATGCGCACTGTCCCGACTTTGTCGCTTCCTTTTTCTTACAGTTTGATTTTGAACAGGGCGGCATCCCTAATCCCCATGAAAATTATACCTACAGTTAACTCTTTCACCCGTAAATTTAATTTTAAGACTCTAGCAGTGAAAAACGAGATAAAGGATGACGATGGATTTGTTTACAAAGTCATGAATGACTTGTATTCTATCTGACGACGAACAGTAACAGAATACTTTTTATTTGAATTTTTGCATTCCGTACTGTTGTCGTTAGAATGTCATTTGACGAGTGCACTGAAATAAAATGAGCTTTTAATATTAGGAGTTTTCGTACAATGTATGAGAATTTTTACATTTTGAAGGAAAACGGCTTTGAAGGTGAGCGCACAAAGAGAACCAATACAACACACGACGGCAATGGCATGAAAACAACAAAAGAAGCAGGCTTCCTTTTTCTGTTTCATGTATCGAAGGTTTTACTTACATTTCCATACTTTATGTTTAAATTCAGAACTGCTAGATAAGAATTTCCCAGTAAGTTCGAGTGCTTATGTATGAGCACTGTGAGAAATTAGAGTGTTCCTATCCAACTTAATACAACAAGAGAATTAAAAATTATTTTTGAACATGGCTTATGAAAGGTTTACAATGAGATAAAATGCTCATGATGAGACACATCATTACAAAGTAATTTTGTCTTCATCCCATTACGGTGGCTCATTTTATTCTGTGAAATTTTCTAGAACAAATAAAATGTTTTGTGATAAAAGTAATTGTTACATAACTAGCCGCCCTTAAATCCTCCGGACTCTTGAAGTCGTGCATCTATTCATGCAGTTTGAGTTTTTATTCACAACGCATTTTGTAAGTTAATTTTTGAACATATTTCTCGTGTGGTATATTGCAAGGAGCGAAGTCGACTGAATCTATTCAAAACAAAAATGATGTTCATCAGAAATTCTTTCTACATAAACAGTCACGTTTACTGTTAGGTTAAAACTGAAAATTAACCCCTGAAATTGCAACATAAAAGATGACGCTTCTTTATGGAGAACCTCTTTTACACGTTTTTTCAGAGATTAATTACAATTCTCAGTATGATGCATTATGAATATCAATAAAACTCGCTCGCAGAATATTCACAGGCCTATATACCATCTGCATCACACAGTTCAATAAGGAACACTCCAAAAAAATTGACAGTTTCTGTTCCCTAGCAGCTAGAGAACAGCTGGTGGTACTCTACTTGGTAGTCATACTCTACATCGCAACGTAAAGAAGGTCACCATGTTAACCAAAAGTAGCCCATCTTCTTTTTGTTCTTGTTAGAAACTTCTTGACTAGTCGGAAGCGGTTGCATTTTCTTTCGTTATCAGAAAAAAGTGAACGCTCAACCATCTTATTTTCCCTAATCGACAGACTAAAAGTTCCTGTTTTTGTGTAGGATGCGTATTAGGCTTTCGTGGTCCGGTTCTGGAGAGAACGCGAGCTCGTACAAACTCTCACAATTCGGATCCTGTTTCATAAACATCACCCACTTGAGCGCAGGGTTTGAAATCAATTTGCAATCTTTAACATAATGACGCGACATTTCATTGACGCCAAGCAAAATTCATCATCTACGTGTGATATATTAAACACTCTTCACTTTCCTACAAATTTTTACATGAAAATAATGAGAGTAATTAAAGTTTTATTTTGTTTTGCAGTTTTGCATGTCTAATGCATCGATTTTTTAAAAACTTGGTGTGTTAAGAACATGTAAAAACCGGAAACTTATTCGCTTTAAATTTATTTGGTTAGTTTCTTTAAAAAAATAAACTTATTTTGTCAGTTTTTCATTTACGTTTTATTGAAATTTATTTTTGAATGATACCACTATCACTGTACAACGTCACAAACAGTACTTATTACCCTGGTTACCTTTGGAAAGCTAAAAACAGCAGACACTTGATTAGTTTGAGCCACATAGGAGACAAAACCGCTTACTATTTTGTCGTATTTTCTCATAGAGAACTCGTCCAAGCTCTTGCAGAATAAATGTATAAGTACACATCTTGGAGTAGCATCTCAAAACTATAAAATATCACTCACAAATTTTAAGTAAGCTGTTATCGTTTCTACAACTCGTGCTTCAGTAACTGCCCTGAGGTGCGGACTGTTTGGGAAGCAGTAATCCGGGCCAGCTCCAGATTGCTCACGAGCTGCACAACGCCGATGAATTTGCTCTTACTGATCATTTGTGCCCATCACAACTTGATGATCCATTTTTTGACGTGCTAATATCTAGCAGGATTGGCTCCTGTTACCTGAAAACACAACTGAGGGCG
>VOMN01104880.1:5251-22509 GCA_014899125.1 Orchestia grillus | reverse complement strand
CCGACGCACGATGGCTTGGCCTGTATAGAGTACGCCATGCCTTGAGCAGATCAGGAGGAAGTGCTCAGCCTCAATTTAAGATCATAAATTGCCAATGTATTGATGTATTGTGAGCGTTAAAGCCAACAAAACAATATTGGAACAATTTATTGCGCCTGCGTCAAGAGTTCAAAGCATTGTACAGAAATACAAAAGTTTTATAATATTTTAAAAATCGGGAAGTGCGGGGGAAGGAAGCAAAAGATTTCATCAAAATTTAGTGGAAAAATAACGCGTGAAGTTCATAATAACTCGAGAACCACAGCTAAGACAATCCTGAACAATTTAAGTTTGGCATAGGAATTTTAAAATGGACTCGTCTGATGACGTATATGGAAGGGGGACTCAGATGCTGCGGGCCACGAAGTACCTGCTCCATCAGAGTAGACATAGTAAAGCTCGTTTATCAATTGCCAAAGCTCACCTGAATAGAGATCCAAGTCACTTGTCATCAGCTCTTTGGTTGGGCAAGACAAAAATTGAGCTTTTCGACCATTGCGATAGTGCAGTTGTCATGCGAAAAAAGGTGGAGCTTTCGAACCAAAAAACACCGTTCCAACCGAAAAGCATGTTGGGGGAAATTCGTTGTTTTGGCTGGTTTCGGAGGCAGTGGAACTGGATGTTGATGAAGGTTATAATCCTATCATGAAACAATTTCGGTGCATCAAAGTTGTAAATGAAGTGAAACACGCGGCTGAAACCCTTCACCTTGAATTTGTTTGGAGTTTTCAACACGATATTGATCCAAATTTGCTAAAAAATGATTGGAACGCAATCATCTAAAGGCTTTACAACGGCCCAAACAAAGCCCCGATTTGAATCTAATTGAGAACTTATAAAGCCTTTTCACCAAAATGCTTACGCAAGGATGCAATAAAATGCTGAAGAATGGGAACAACCTCCTGAATTGGAGTGGGTCAATATTCCTGTTAATATTTGTAGGAACCTTGCAGTTAACTATAAAAATGCGCAGATGAAATGGTTGCAAACAAGGGTTTATCAATAAATTATTGAATGGGGTTTGAATAAGTTTTAACCTCTCATTCTTACTATTTGTGCTGAAGGTTTCTTAAAATAATTTCTATTGGCAACCATCTAATCGAGTTTGTTTCAGAAAAGCTTGTACAACTGCTACAGTTACCTCATGCCAGAATAGTCAGGTATTGATTGAAATATTAAAAATTTCCCCAAAAATGGATGAGGTGAATGAATAATTTCTGGCGTAACTATACGTTATTAGACCGAGACTTTACCAGCCTTCTTTAAAATTGTCTAGGAGACCCCCATCCCTCGACGAGGGTTCTGTGGTGACCGCGTGTGGTGCGCCTCACAGACGGGGGAACTCTCGGCTATCGGGGGACGAAGCAAACGAAAATAATTAGAATAATTAGTAAAATAATTAGTATAATTCCGCGCTGCACCTGCCCACCGGCCACCCCACAAAGGCACCTTTGTATCCTCACTAAGGTGACCGAGTCAAGGCGTTAAGCGCTCAATAATTTACTCATTTGCTCAAGAATGTGACTCGTCTGGACTCGGAGTGCGGGAGTGCCGCACGGGGCGACGTCCCACTGGGCTGGCCAAAGCGTTGTACTACAAGAGGTGGAAGTGTTGTATGTACTACAACGGGTGCAAGTGTTGTACTACAGTGAGTGCAAGTGTTGTACTACAGGGAGTGCAAGTGTTGTACTACAGGAAGTGCCAGTGTTGTACTACAGGAAGTGTCAGTGTTGTACTACAGGAAGTGCCAGTGTTGTACTACAAGAAGTGCCAGTGTTGTACTACAGGAAGTGCCAGTGTTGTACTACAGGAAGTGCCAGTGTTGTACTACAGGAAGTGCAAGTGATGTACTACAGAAAGTGCAAGTGTTGTACTACAGGTAGTGCAAGTGTTGTACTACAAGAGGTGAAAGTGTTGTACTACAAGAGGTGAAAGTGTTGTACTACAAGAGGTGTAAGTGTTGTACTACAAGAGGTGGAAGTGTTGTACTACAAAAGGTNGAGGTGGAAGTGTTGTACTACTAGAGGTGGAAGTGTTGTACTACAAGAGGTGGAAGTGTTGTACTACAAGAAGTGGAAGTGTTGTAGTACAATAGGTGGAAGTGTTGTACCTCAAAAGATAGAAGTGTTGCCGTACAAAAGGCCAAAGTGAGGGCTACGACAGGTTATTGAAAGTTCATATCGTGGTAAGTTTTTACACAATTATTATTAAACAATTTGTATTTCATGCAGATAGTATAAGCAAGAAATAATTTTACACGTTTTTGCACAAAGTTGATCTTTCAGAAGCGGTGGAACTGAAAAAGAGGTGACAATTTGTCATTGGTCGGCCACTGCTGACTAAGTTATTCAGCAGCGAATTATTAATAAATTTGGTCCTTGCATTTTTTTTCAATTGCATCTAAGATTGGTTTTCAGAAAGTTGTATCCTAAAAAATTAATTTCACGATGCTCTTTTCGTCGGTGCTTGCAATATCCTTTGATTTTCATTGATTGGCTACTCACAAAGATAACATTTGAAATAAACGTAGTGTCTTTCATACATGCAACCTAAGTATTATCCTAGTTAAAATTCTTCAGATAAATCTTTTGAAATACTAAAAATATATCATCCTAAAAGGAGTTACTTCAGAACGCCTTTGAAAATAGATCCCGAGAGAATGTATCAGGTGGAACTTTAATTTGACCTTTGTTCCCTTTAGGAGGACTTTTGTCATGCCTGAAGGACTTTAGAAATAGTCCAATTTAGTCTTGAATTCTCATCCTTTTGTTCAAAACCTTGGCTCACCAGAGCACAGTTTAGCCTCAATTTTTTTTGGTTTCGTTTAAAACTAGGTTGACTTGGCCTACCAGAGCAGTTTAGCCTTGAATTCTTATTGTTTCGGTCAAAATTAGTGGGACTTGGCACACCCGAACACAGTTTATTCTTGAATTCTTATTGTTTCGTTTAAAACTAGGGTGACTTGGCCCACCAGAACAGTTCAGCCTTGAATTCTTATTGTTTCGGTCAAAATTAGGGGGACTTGGCACACCCGAACACAGTTTATTCTTGAATTCTTGTTGTTTCGTTTAAAACTAGGGTGACTTGGCACACAAGTGCATTGAGTTTGGACGACTTTTTACACGCTATTTCGCTCATACTTAAAATAAGTTGGTACTTTTTGAGTCGAAATAAAATTTGTGTGATGATTAAGATTATATGATATTGGAAGATTACAGTATGTTATAAGATCATATGTTAATATAAGCTTATATAGGGTGACACAAAAAAGAAGGAGGATGTATCACAACCCGGTTCTAAATACAAAATGTACGTATGTATGATACCAAATAAATTTTGAAGATTTGGTATACCAAATATCATCAAAATTTATTTGGTATCATACATACGTACATTTTGTATTTAGAACCGGGTTGTGATACATCCTCCCTCTTTTTTTGTGTCACCCTGTATAATGATTACTTCCTGAATATTGCACAGAGATTTACTTTTTTTTTGCGCATTGCCCCCATATTCTCCCTATGACTACATTTAGTGTTTTTATTAAACTTTCAACTTGAGTTAAAAACACACGAAGTATGGTTTCTGATGGGAACTACTGTAGCCGTATATGTACTAACTTTCTTCTCTGCAGACTATCATTTCCCCTATATTTGCCTTGATTTGTATGTACTGCAGCACAGGGTGATGTCATAGTCTCTTTGCAACCCTAAAATGTTGTAACAAAGTAATACAATTTTTACATCAATTTGGCCAGCTCCATTCTGAGCTGTGGTGGTCAAAGTCTGTTCGCATAGTATGAACAATGGAACAAATCAAGTTAACACATACTTTCAATTACTTCTGTATTTGAATTTCAAATGTGTGAAGTGCCCTAACAAGTTTTCATTTTCAAAACTTTCGATGAGATGAACTTTTTTTCAGAAACGAGAAAGTCGACATCGTCATGCAGCTTCAATCCTGAGCTGTGTTCTGAAGCCCTGCGCTCTGCCCTACGAAAACGGTGTGTGTGGTTATCTCTGTATCATTAAAACTTTAAATGTTAACAAAGTATCAAAATTTTCTTTAAATATGAGCCATAGACGTCGCTTATTCGCTTGAACAACACTAAAACTCTGATCGCCTTGCTTGAAGAAGTGCACAGGCTTCAGTAATAACACAGGGCAAAAATTCAAAGCTCATCTCTCATTAATTAAATACGGGGTTTGCCATCGTATCATGGTTACGGTACATTGGGACTAAAGTGAATGGATTATTGTCTTGGGCTTTGGATATTAGTTGGGAAATCAAGAGAATCATTAGAGGCTCGAACGGGACTTTACAATAGTAGCCGTATGGGTTTCGGGTGGTCTAGTGAAGCTGTAAAGCCTAGATAGTAACTTGCTTCGACAGCGTAATTCTTTTGAGAACTTAAACTTTAAGTTCTTTAAGTTCTTAAACTTTTTTTTCTTTTATCATGCTTTAAGTCTTAAAGCATGATAATCAGTTATATCGTTTCCGACTATTAACAAAAGTGTGCAAATTTACAACCATATTTTAACTACGGTATTTTCGGCTTACATTATTTTTTGACAGTATTTTATATGTATATAAAGTTGTTAATCAACCCATGTGCGAAGCGCTCATTACTAATTTGAAACATGGTTAACGATGAATGCGATGTACAGGCGGCAGGTATCAACAGGCTTTTATCCTGAGTCCAGTAATTCAAAATGAAATGAATTTCGACGACTAATTTCTACAGCTACTTGTGGATAACAATACGCTACAAAAATTCACTTTTTCTCCTGTTCTTGGATAAAAAGTATACTGTCCAATTTCTTTGCAATCAATAATACGGAAAAAAAATTAATCCCATAACTTTGCTCTTGTGCTGAGGTTAGTGAATTGTCATATATGTCTTTCTTCTAGATAATACCAGAAATAAATATTGTACAAGAATAAAACAAAAGCTAACTTTCATTGGAATAATTGGTATTTTCTGTTGTTTACAATAAAAGGACCTGGTAAAATGATACTTACTTCCGAAAAACAGCATCCATGTTACATGGCATAACCGATCAAATTATTGGTTCTTGTTGTTTTCCAGTGTGCATCAGGGACTCCAATTTCACGACATCAAAGGAGTAGTTCCAGAACAAGGCAATTTATTTCCTCCATTCGGAAATTATTTTGAGAGGATCCGGTATAATTGAAAATTGTCCAGTTTCAGAAGAAGCAGGTACCGGCAGATGAAGGGCGGATGCTTTACGACTGAAGGGCGTTTCTCAAGTGCGACTTGGGGTAAAGGGAACGATTTTGACACTAACTGATCGCTTTCGGATGATGCCAGCCGCTAATGGTTATTTATCCGCTCTTTTTGGACCATTTGTGCAGCTCCTGAGCTCTCTTGCTGGGCATCCAGGTCGCGCCATCGTGACTATTTATTTCTTGTTTATTATGAAGACTCAAAAATCCTATATACATGTAACAATTCCCAAATAAAACCATAATTACACCTAATGATTCCCAAATAAAACATTAATTACACGTAACAATTCCCTTATTACATCACGGGTCACCTCAAATTCATGCGCGCTTTTCTAGAACCATCTAGTGTTTTTAATCGTACGAGTGTTTACCTGTTGATCTATTTTCGTATTTTGAAATATTTTTTCGTAAATATTTATACGCGCATTGAGCAAACGCATCAGAGGGGTTTCATGGTGTGCGTTGGAGATAAGAACGGTGGTTATATTACGTGCAGATCGTCAGGAAAAGCATTCTTGATAGGTACAGTTCAAAATTTCTGATTTTGTTTGAATTCGAATTTTTCATGCCATAGAAACGCGTGACTTAATCCTTGGAAGCTGCGTGAGTTGAGACTCAACACGCGTATGAATTATACGTACAACGTACATGACGCTCGCATCAACGGAAAAAAACGGGGCTGAAGAGAACAATTTTTCCTTATCTAAGGACAACATCGCACAATGTTGTAGAAATCTTGAATTACTTAACTGTCCAAAAGAAAGATTTCACTGCAATTTGTTCAATTGTACTCTGAGATCGACCAAGTTAGAGATATTCAGGCACCCAATTGTTCTGCAGTCTTTATAATGAGGTCCGTCGATGCGAGCGTCAACTGCATGTATCATACGCTAGTGTTATGCTTGTGAATCAAAAGCGACTTCTCTAAGACTTCTGAACCTGCACAATGCGTATCATAAGTGGCAGAAATGAAATCGAATTCACGCTGTCTGGAGCACCCTGGTATGCTGTACAAATCGCTCACAATGTTCGTCAGTCGGAACAATCGACCGTCCAGTTCGAGCGACCTGAATAAGGAAACTTCAACGCATATTAGGTAGTGATCTATGAAGTCTCCAGTCCGGATGGAAGCGAGACAGAGTAGCTCCTAACGAGCATAGCTGTTCATCTGTACTTCCGGTATTCTTGATGAAAACTCTTCAGGCAATAGAAAAGAGGATCAATCCAAAAACATAAGAAAACCATGAAAGAAGATAGGGAATAATAAGAATAAAGATAAGAAATAGAATAAGACGTCTTAAAGTAAGAATGTGAAGAAGAATAAAATAAAACGAGGGTAAGAAAAAGATGAAGTTTCATCATCGTGAGGAGGAAAAGCAGCAAAAATAGAAGCAAACGAAGGAAGCCGAAGATGAAATAGTAGATAGTAGTATTAGAAGATAATACGAAGATACTTGTTTTGCTTACAGAACTAAAATTGCGTGGTATGTTCCCATAATTGAACATTGGATTATGTTGATTTTCAAGATCATAAGTTTCATAACATTCAACAAACTGGTAATTTTGCCTAGTGCAAACCATAATTCGCGCTTTGGTGATCCAGGGAATATGAAGAGTTAATATTGTGTTTTTTTTCACTCTGGTAAAGCTCGAAAAAAGCTGTTGACGATAATGCACATGGAGGTATTTTTCTAAGATTTATCCATAAAAAAGGTTTATTAATTCCAACACGTTTTACTGCTGGGTTTTAAATGCCTTACAACTACTGGCGTGGGGAGGGATGTGAGGAATGTATGGCTTAAACTTCCTTTTCCAAGGGAAGTACTCCGCAGTCAGGGGAAAGCCTCACCTGAGCCGAGGCTCGAACCCTGGCCCTCTCGGCTGTGAGGCCATCACGCTAACCACTACACCATGGAGCCCTGCACAATGAGACTATAAAGATTTATTCGGTAATTTATGAATGCAATGTTAACGAGAGAAAGTACTTTCAGTCTTGTACATATCATGGAAAGTTTTTTGTGATAGTCCAGCTCTAGCAAGTTTTTGATGATTTACTCTGTTACCTGACACCAATTTTGGATTCCCAAAAGCGACTCTGGAGGTCAGTCGTGACAAATGGAAATTAAAATAGAGTGCATCTAAACGAAACCCTTTGAAGAATTTGCGTGCCTCTGTGTATTCTTAGGAAGAAATGGCATTTCAGTGACACTGTAAATACACATGCAGTACATGCATACATTAGATTATCCATAATTTGTGTAGGATGCTAAGAATGCATTGATTTCATCGTGATCAAGATATTTTCGCCTTTCTCATGACATCTTATCAAAAAGTTGGCTTCTGAATCAAATAAATGAATTTGGTTCAAGTTCAAAACTTGTCGGTGTATTCTTTGCGACTAACTTGTGCCGCTACATCTTGCGCGTAAAGTAGAAAAAGAGAAAATGTGTTTTTGCACTCGAGTGTGTGTCAGTTTGACTAGGCATATTTAAGCTGGTGGCATTTGAGTTTGGTTTGCGAATGTGCTTTAAGCCTCGATAATTTCCTTCGGCTTCTAATCCAGAACGAAACTCAGAAACACTTGACTCTCCGGGCAGATAATCTTCCGAATCTGAACATCAAAGATTCTGTGGCACCTTCGCTCTTGTTCCCTAAAGAATGGATCCACACATAAGCCGTTTTCTCTTATGTTTGATGGGAGGTAGAACCAAAAAATGCCTCGTTTTGTCTTGTTAGCTTTTCTGGTCTACATTTCTACAATTAGAAACACTAAGTACTGTGAAAATTCTTTTGAAAATGGGGGCTTTTAGGCCGATCACTCTAGAACATTCTTCGCGTGCATTTGTTTCATTTTCTTTGTGTCTGGCTATCCATATTCTCTGGTGCTTCCGAATATGCACAATAATGTTATGATTAGGAGTCATTACTTCTTTAGCAAGTTTTTGGCAAGAAGAATGTGAGGATTGATCCTCAATGCGCGTCTCCAAAATTATATCTGTGACGAACAATACATACTTTATTAGCGTGAGGCTATCACCCAAAGGACTGAGTCACTGTTCATGTATTGCTCTTGATTGCATCAGCAAGTATTTGTTGTAACAGAAGCTGGCCTTGAGTACTTGAAATTCATGGTTTTCATGTGCTACTCATATTTGTGTGAGATTTAGACCCCATCATCGAACCAGAACGTTGGTCTTTGCCTGCTCCATTTTAAGAATGGTTGTAAAAAAATGTACTCACCACTTGGAATTGAATAGTTCTGAAATAAATACTTAAACTTGCCAAACTCACGCGAACGTGTAATGCAGCTATAGAACTTATTTAACTAGCCTTGTGTAAGCGACGTTAGGTGGCAATTTGTGAAAATGGTTACGTCATACCCTGGTTTTGAAATTCATTCAGTTGCCAAACAGTGATTACGTTTTTTTTAACCCCTGTGGGTTGGCTGCCTGAGCTCTGGATTTGTGTTTGAAATGGATTTGCGGCTGCAGGTACGACGCAAAGCATGAATAATGTCTTCTCCATATCGATGGAGGTAGGCAGACATAATGTCAGTTGGAGAAACTCTTACAGAAATTCACAACTATCATGTAATTGAATTTGACTCAGGACCACATTCGTTATGCCTTTCGAGTGACCATTGTAAATTATTCGACTGTTTTCCAGGTTGGTTGGGGTGGATAGCGTGGGGGAGAATTGCTCATAAATATTTTCCCCCACGCTTCACCCCGAACATTTCCTCCAACATTTTCATCCAGTTATCACTGCCGATATCGTAAAGTAGAATATGAAGAGCTCGATCTGGAGAAAGTTTCCTCTTTTTGTGCACCTCTCTTAACATTTTTTATGTTCTAAAATTATCGACACTGAGCGTGAAATTTCTGTCAATTACGAGAAACAGCGCTACTTACTAGGCTTGAAATCTCTGTCCAATTTTTTTACTTTGGGGTGGGTTTTTTGCTCCGTCTGGTCTTAAATAAATTGAATATTGCGTAAATAGTCGTTCAATATTTGATGTACTTTTGACGTTTACCCACCCTTGTTTGAACGAAACAATAAGAACTCAGGAGTATACTGGACTACGTTGTGCCTATTCGCCCTTGTTTTGAACAAAACAATGAGAAATCATGAATAAACTGTGCTCTTCTGTGCCCATTCACCCTAATTTTTAACGAAACAATAAGAAATCAAAAATAAACTGTGCTCTGTTGTACCTATTCACTCTAGTTTTCAACGAAACAATAAGAAATCATGAGTAAACTGTGCTTTTTCTGTGCCTATTCACCCTTGTATTGAGCGAAACAATAACAATTTAAGACTAAACTTGATTATATCGAACGTCTTCCTTCAAGAATGGTATTGGACTTTAGTTTCAAACAGTTTCCCCCTGCCCCGCGTTCAGATGTATTGACACTATCATGCAAACATACTGGCACCTCCAACATTATGTCAAGTTGATGTGTATTCTTAGTGTTGTATGAGTATTGTAAGCTCAGCGTTGGGGCATAGCAACCGGTACTCTCAAATTTATTCGTGTTCTCAAAGTTACTTCAAGCTTAGCCGTATTATCATCGTTTTACCAAGCTTATCCGTACTCACAATGGTCTTTCTACCTGTGCTAGTCTACTCGCTGTTTTTTGCGAAGCCCACACTAACCAGATCCTCGTAAGGAGCAGGTATAAAGAGAACGTTCCGCCGGCCGGTGCATTCACACATTCACTGCCCCCATAAGAGGCAGTTTCATCGTGCCATGCCATCATAATTGTTTTTGCTAATGTGCACTTAAATCGCAACTTTTCTGAACGTTATGGTTTTACGAAGTGGAAGCCCACGTAGCCTATACAAATCTAACCAACAAAGACGTACGTGCGTCCACTGGTACTGTATTTTACTGCGTCCAACACGGCTGTAATATAGATATGTTACCATCAAGTTTTGTCTCTGGCGCACACGCACGTCTTTATTGATTGTGTGTGGGCTACGATTAGTTCCAATTTGTAAGAAAAGCCCCTATGATTAGAAAAAATTGCGATTTGAGTGCTTATTAATATGAACAATTATGATGGCATGGCGAAACGGAACTAACTTTTACTATCCAACGAAACTGACGTGCCACATCTTCCGCGTACCACACTCTCTTTCAATACTGAAAGTCTAGAAAGAATCATCATTCAACAGTAGGTTATCGTAGACCCATCTGTAGACCCATCTGTAGACCCATCTGTAGACACATCTGTGGTATAAAAAACGCGTTCGAATTTGTGACAGCACCTGCAGCACCTGGATCAGCCGCCGCTGCTCGGTGTCACATCCTTACAGAAACAAAGTGGCACGAAATTCATGCAATCTTTGGCAAAATTGCCTTTGGTCAATCTGGAAGTCTCACCGGAACTCAGTACAGATTTGTAACTTTTCTTCGCCGTATCCCTTCGCAGAGATCGGCTTCGGCGGGGCAACCGCGGTTTCTTCGTCTTGTGCTAGGGATTAAGACTTTTTTTTGCTGTGAACTCGCGACGGCACTCCACAGCTAATCCGTTGTACCTGCTCGACTTCTGATTGTCCTTAAATTGCCTTCAAGAATTTCTCTTGAGTCAAGCGCTCAGCGTCGAGATTGTCCTGTGGTCTTGAGCTTCCAATTGTCTTTGGCTCACACGGGAAAAAAAGAGAGGGAAAAAAGAAGAGAGAGAAAAAAAAGGAGAGACACAGAGACAAGTGTAACGTGTCGTCATTGTGCTGCTGCCGCCTACGCCACCCATTAGGACTACGTGGATCTTTTCCCGGCGGGGGAGGAGCTTCTTTTTCACCTTAGTAAGAGTTACTCTGTTCGAGTTTTGTCATAGCTGACGCGTGAGGTTGTTTCAACAATAGTAACTACAATAAAAAATTTCAAACAAGCAATTAAGGAATCACGGGAAATTTTATATTGTTGGCGTACAGAAAAAATTGTCTGAGATTAAAACTCCAGCTCAAGTTAGTAAATTCGCTTAATTAAATGGGTAAGCCTCGGCCGTCTGTGCCAACATTAATATCCACTGTCATAAGGTAGTAGCTAGTTTTTCTAAACAAGCTAAATGCAGCCTTATTGCACAAATACATAAGGCTGCAGCTAGATTTCATGCAAGCTAAATGCATTCTTATCCCCCATATACTTTCCTCTGAAAATGGTTACTTCCAACGGCTGCTATGAACATTGGCCTTACGACCAGATACGTCTGCCTGCGCTCAGAGTGTTGCCAAAATTCGAGGCACTCGCCGTGCTCAGATCTTGGAGGTGGCAAATTAAACAACTGCCTCTCAATGTCCAGGCCCCAGAAGCATTTCATGATTTGTGAAACCTAAACGGAGGAGAAAATACCTTGGAAAGTTCGGTGTCTGGAAGTAATAAAACGAGCAAATCGACTGGCTTGTATGGGTCTTTAAGGGTTACGTCAATAGACTTGTATCCTAGATACTCAAAATATCACCAGCTGTGCCGTGAAGCTGATCTATTGTACAAGTACGTACTTAAATACCGCCAATGGGGGTTGGAAGCTGATCAATAATAGATGCATTTATCTCAATGAACTTGTGTCCTATAAATACTCAAAATACCGCCAGCCGTGCCGTGAAGGTAATCAGTTAAAAATTTGCAAATAAGTTTCTATCTCAGATACTCAAAGTAGCACCAGTTGCGTTCTGAAACTGATCAGCTGTTTAATTTGATGAATTAGCTCTTAAGATCCCAGGACAAAAAATTAGTCACATGCTTCTGATATGTTGTAGAATCTCCACGAGCGCGAATAATGACGTTAATTCTGCGCGGCATTGAGTCTACGGGTCCTAATGTACACCTGATCGATTTTAAATTCCTCTAGGATCAACAGACTTCGTGGTGCGGCCACAGTGCGTGGACGAACTTCTCGACGTCTAACTTGTCGTTCTAGGTGGTCCCAAAAATTTGCGGTGTGGTTCATGTCTGGGAACTTACCGGGGTAATCTAAATTCGTGGTATGCCCCAAAAGACCGTCGTGCCTGCCAATTAATCACAGGTCTAACCAAATGTAACCAGTAGTTGTTATCCTCAAAAGGGGCTCGAAAAACAATGGGTAACTATTTTTTTATCCGGGATGCTAATCTTAGACACTCAAACTGCTGTCAAAATGCTGCGATTGAGGCGAAAGTGAACCAGAACTATCATAACAATTTGGTGATTTATATTAACCACTAAACGACAGGGCATGTTCAGATGAGGGTGAAAATGGTCTTTTACTCGAAAGGCAGGTTCTTAAGGTTTTGTTTGCTTTGAGTCAAAAAGCGTCACTCTCTGTTTGCGAAAAAGATGGTATCAGCAGGACGGCGCCACGCCACACACACCGCGATGTACAATGACAGTTTTACTGGAGGACCTCTAAGTGGACCTCAGCTCCTCAAAAAGCGATTTTCAGCGGCACACACGATAGCCCGACTTAGCTGCATGGGATTTTTTTAGGAACTATCATAAATCCTCTGCCTTTACGAATCGTACAGGAACCTTGGACTAACGAAACCTAATAACTGTCGAGCAATAACCGATATTTCAATTGTTACGCTCGAAAAAGGGGACACGAACTTCATAAATCGAATATTTTACTCGTATTTAACTATACTGACCCTGGAAAAGAATTTTTGAACAAGATGATGTTTAAAACCATGTAAAACAAAATTTTAAATGCATTACTATAGAGCAAAACGTGAATTATTTTAATATCTAAAATATTTTGATTCCTCTCAACTTCTAAAATCAGCAAATTAGCTTACTGCTTCCTGATTCATCAAAAATTTCGGTATCAGAGCAACGCTGACGACTCCAAATCCACCTGTGTGATTGGACGCGCGTTTTATGAACTCATTCTACTACCTGGACAATTTTACACGGGCTTTGGAAACAAAGGCTTTTTTTTAATCGTTTTATCGTTTTCTTCGCATTGTTTTCTGCTGCCCTTACGTTTATTTATGGGTCTTTTTTCTACATTGGTATCGTGCTTTTTGGGGAATTCGATGGTTCACTTGCGGAAGCTGAAAAAAAGGCCTGCTGTAGTTTTTCAGATTTTGTTAAACAGTCCTAGATGGCTCGAAGAGCAATTACGGTATAGAAATAGAAACGTTGCTGGAAATCCTTGGCTACCTGAGATGAGACACAGATTATCTTACGAAGCATTGAGAAATAGTTTCCATGACCCGATGTAGCATGTGCGGTCAGTACGAAAATGGTTTCAAAAATGGGAAAATGAGAAGGACAGCCATGCAGTCTGGATGATGAATAACTGCAAGCAATTGTTAAATAAAATCCGCGTCAAAGTGTCAGAGAACTGTCTCGCACTGTTGGTGTCACTATTAGGACAGTCTCATGCCATTTGCAGACGACGTCATCAGTAAATCGATGTGGGCCAAATCTACTACATGATAATGTGGGTCCATTGTTGCAAAAAGGTAATGCAGAAACTCACAGACTTAGGTTACAAGACTCTAATATATATTAACATAAGAACTCATGAATTAATAAATTATTCAACTATGAAGTAGAAAAAGAAAAAAGATAGTCCTTGTCACAGTTACTGCTACTCATCCAATAAGCATGGAACTTGGACAACATAGGTTCATTGCAATACGTTCGATACACTCCTAATATTAGAATTCCGTGAAAGCCTAGTGCGTCGCTTAGCAGTATACTTTTTGTTATATCAAAACATCTATGAACCCAAACGGGCGGTAAAATTTACGAATGACATAGCTTACAAGTTTAAAGGAAAATAATTAAGTGGAACACAGAGCTGTTAGGGATTTCTGATATCGTTATGTTTATAATGGAATAGTCAATGTTTTGCAATACTTATATGCATTTTTTTAAATGCAACGGTGTCGTAAATAGGATAGTGAATATCGTGTCGCAAATGAGTGCATTATGAAAGAAATTAAATGTTTCATTTGTCAGAAATCGATATGACGGTATTTTTGTTCACATAAATTGGTAACGAATGGCTGATTTTGAAGGAAACGATGAGGAACATTTGTGATCCATTACATGCTTCACAGGGAAAATACCATTCGCTTTAAGAATATGTATAACAATTCCCGTCATTTTTGACGGGTCTCACGAATATAAAATTATTCTGAACCGTGTGCACACGGAAAATGTTTTCACCAATTTGAAATACTAATAACATTTTGTTGGATCTAGTTTCATTTTAATTTAGTGCTTGATACGGTTACTACAAAAAAAATACAATATTCTGCTTTATATTCCAGCACGGTCGAATTCTAATATAATTTTCCAGCGTTTATTCTTCAAAACGCAACTTAAAATAATCAAAAACTGATTTTCGTCGTCAACTCCAACAGCAATGACCGGTGCAGACTGGGTGCTGTCAGGGAAGAATTCCAAGCCACTTTTCTATCTTGGATAACTTTTGAATAATCCAGCTAGCCTTCAGGCAAGAATAATTCATACGAGAATTCAGGCTCTGTGGGAATTTGCCGTAGAATTCTCGTCTCACACGCTCTAGTGCTCCGGTTACTACTCACGGAGATGGTGACCATAATTCACGGTTGTTTATTCACGTGTATTTTAAAGGGATTGCGAAGACCATCGATTACATGGATTTCTCCCTGTGGTCTGAAGGCTCGATCTTAAAAGGTGCTTCCCTGAAGCCAACTAAACTTCGACTTTCCCTCTGAATTACGGCGACTGTAAAAACGGTGAAACAACATATAATTCATAAAATAGGGGTTATAATGGATTTATTGTAAAATCTACATGTTTTAAGTTCCATTGGACATAAACTTTTACTTTAGGGATCCTATAACCTTACCGACTAGCATGACAGCCCAGGACGGCCGAGCATTACTAAATACACTGCCACAAGAAACCAGTACCAACTTTTTCTAATTTTTCAACGCTTTCCAGAACTCCATCTAAACTGAAATGAAATAAATGGTAAATTCGTCTCTCATAAAATCAGCTCCTATAGGGACAGAAGCTAAACATATTTCTTGGAATTAAACGGTTGTACCGTATGACACATACGAAATTTTATCCATTTACAATCATTGGGAGCATATTTAGTGACCACTCTGCCCAGCCGACACGCAGGGGTCTCTCGATTCCCAGAACGATCAGAAAAATCTCGCTCAATCGCTGACAAAAAGTCGAGACATAAATTAGAATTTACCGTTTGGAGAGCCCGTCCTCTTATTCCCACCTTTTGGCACAAAAATACAACTATTTAAGGCCTTCATTAATGTATTTGGCTACAGTAAAGCACAGGAGAGGATGTGTCTTCTCTCCTCGAAAAAGTCCGTTCGAGTTGGAGCCACCAGGCAGCTCACAGTCCGCTTTTGGAGGTTGTCTGAAGCGGAAGGTCTGGCAGGACTCTCCTCCTCTTGATGCCTAAAAGCAAAACTATTTGCTATGTGAGATAATGCTGGCTTTACAGGTTATGGATGTTCTAACGAGCTGGTATTCACCCTTCAACATCTGGTAACAAATCCGATGTATAAGGCACCTGCTAGAGTTTTTCCATCCATGTTTTGTTTTTATTCACACATTCATTAGTAGAACACGCGAACACCATGCCACGAAAAGATTAGTGTTTAGCGAGAAATAAATTTCGGCATAATAGGCTAGAGCCGTCATAATCTACACATGCAGGGTGCTTAGAAAAGACTGCACTTCTGTAACTCCAAAATAAATGTTTTATTTTAAAGTAGTAATTAAAAACTACATACCATTGGAAAGAGAAAATTGGGAAATTATTTATAATAGCAAAGATATTGCTCATTTATAGCAACAGATTTCAAACAGATTAATTTCAAGAAGCAGCCCTATTGAATGACCTACGCGATCTCCGGACCTTTACCCGCTTGATTTTTCTATAGGGCTGTTTAAAAGGAAAAGTATACAGAAAAAAAAAACCTTGATATATCGATGAGCTAAAACATAATATTCGAAGAGAAATTAGCAATATCGGTCGCGCCATGTTGCAAAATATTGTGACTTGAATGGAACAAAAATGTGAAGAATTTATTGCGAATGATGGAAATCATCTTATAAATGTTATTTTTAAACTTAAATAAAACTTGAAAAACTTCTAAATTTTCTCTTTCCAATGGTATATAGTTTTGAATTATTACTATGAAAATCATATATTTATTTAGGATTTAGAGGGGAACGGTCATTTCTGAACGCCATGTATATTATCAAACTCCGATGGTTAGGTTGCATCTGGTGTGCACCTGTTTTTCAGACTTCCTTTTATAATGAAACGATCATCTCTTGATAAAGCCAAGAAACCAATAACTCCTCGAACTTCTGTTGAATTAAGTAAAATATTACGAGACATATCCTAAGTCTCGTCGCCATGTATTAACGAGCCTCTGGGTCACCCATCCAACGATTCAAAACCCCAATTTACAGGACTTATCAGATGCATTATTTATCTTCACCGTGTACATTCTTAATATGCATTCATCATGTGTAGTCATCGTGTACATTTACTACGTGCAATAATCATGTGCAGTAGAACCTCTATGCCAGAAAACTTTCCGTCTGTGAAAAGAGATTCCCGATATTAGAAAGCTATTGTCTGCCCTTTTAAAAGTCGTTTTCTCCAGGATAGTGAGCCAGTTTTCTATAAGTATTGGAATTTCTTCATTGTTACTCTGAATACAAGTTAGTGTGTACTGTACTAGAGACTAGGTAGCCTGGTGGGCACACGCTCGACCGCGGTCTGAGAGGTGGCGGGTTCAAGTCCACCTGGCGGCAGGTCTCCCGCTCCTCCCGAGCGAGAAGCGGCAGCCAGATGACGTTGCCATCACATACTACTGCTGCCACCACATAAAATTACTGCCACCACATAATATTGCTGCCACCACATAATATTGATGCCACCGCATAATATTGCTGCCACCGCATAATATTGCTGCCACCGCATAATATTGCTGCCACCGCATAA
>VOMN01104878.1:0-14292 GCA_014899125.1 Orchestia grillus | reverse complement strand
TCGAGAAAGTGATCTTACTGAAGAAACTTACTTATGGAGTGTCAGGCCGATATCACTGTCAAATTTAATTCAGACCTCAACGATTATAAGATAATTCATCTCTCTGGTCGCGAATTTTTTTTAACTTCACACCCTGCACTTATGACACAGAGTGAACAAAAATACACTTTGTCTAACAATACGTGGAGAGTCCACCAGAACCAGTCTGCTCCGGTATTGTTTGGACATTTTCTCATTGGAAATTCTTACGTAGCCTTCGATAATTCTCAGAGAAGTTGAACCACAAGGTCTTTTATCAACCTGTTTTTCGTCAGACTTAAGTTAGATCCTGCTGACCTAGGTTTAGCCCAAGTAAATTTGGGCGCAAATACATGAACTGAAAAACATTAACTATTTCCTGTATCTGCACTTTGTTAGAATAACTTTTTTTAATAAGCTGTTGTGCTCATAGATATTCTGCTCGGTTCATCAGAGCGAAGAACCTTGAAACTAGAATTTATAATCACAATTGTACCTTGTTACATTTCACCATTGTTACCTTACTTTGCTACTGTGTTGTTATAATTAGCTCTACTGATATTATCTGCTGTTATATGTTAAACGTTGTCTTATTACTCGAAAAAGAGTATTGTCTCATGCCGTGCATAGGAGTTTTTTCGGTGAACATTCGTTTTCTTTCTTCTTTGAATAGTTCTTCGTCTTAAATTTTATGTGTTTTTCCGTTCCTATGACCCCTCAAAGGGCATTGGATAAGCAATATGGTTAGGTTAATTAGGTTTGCCTAAAGTATGCCTATAAGGGGACTGAAGATCCCCTGGGGCACTGTTAAGTAGCCTGGGCTAAAGGTATAGCTTCGGGACTTCTGTCTTTCGTGCCCATTTTCTTCTTTCCATTTTTACACCTTCTTCGCCATCTCTTCATTGTCTGTTCATTCTTAACTTGCTGTTTCTATGCACAGGAAATCCTGTGTGGGAACACGCTTTGTGCATAAATTCCCCGACTTCTATTGCCCTTGTTAAATCGTCACTTCTCTTGGCTCTCTTTAGATTACATCACACGTAGATAGGGAGCTTTAAAATAACTAATAATCTAATCTAATTTATTCTTATGAAGAAATAACTAAATTTCATATCGTTATAATATCATAGTTTTTAAGGGAGCTGTTTACAGAATAATTGAGTTATTTGAGTTAGGTAATATTTTTTGAGTTAGCTTCATTTTCCTTTTGTATTCTATTTTTATCTCGTGAGAATTACGTATACTACAAATGAAGCGGTGAGACTAAGTTTTTGTATCATTTCCTACCTCTTTTCGTTTTTTTTGGCGCAAAATGACATGCAGATGCCTAACCAGCATTTTTAGATTTAAGTTGTTTAGTAAACACTCGTATTATTTTCTTACATAATAGCATTGTGGTTACAAAGAGAGAGAAGCCCGTGTTTAACGTTGTTAAACTGATTTCTTGTGGAGCCTTTCATTCTCTATTGTGGCGTCTGAATACCTTAGTAACTTTTAAAGATTTTCTCTTTTTCTGGAATAAAGAAACTGTAGACAGATGTGTACTTCCTTTATCCTTATGTGGATGCATCCAGTTTGTGCTGAACACAAGCACTGCCAGCAGAGTCAGATATAAATATAACTGAGAGTCAAAGGTTACAACTCAAACAGTATACGAGTGAGTTCAAACATTCCTGCAAGCGAAATCGCAAGGGTATGAAATAAACTTTGCGGGAACTTGAGTTCACGATGAAGGGGGTTGTGTTTCGAGAGTACGTTTCAGCGTCGAAATGTACGTAGGTATCAGTGCGTAGAATTAATTGCTCAGCTTCTTTCTAGAGGGCGTGCCGGTAGTTCCTTTTCGTCTGAAATTTAAGCGATATTGACCCCAGCAACCAGAAGATCCACAACCATACAACCGCGACTCACGAACACACCCATTTACGAAAAAATCGTCATGGGGCCAAAAAATTGTCAAAAAATTCATCAGTACTTACGAATTAGGTCATTTCTGAATCGTAAGTTGAATTTAATCGTAAGAGGGAACTAATCTTCTTATGAATTTTTGTCTGTATGGTGAATTTCAACTGTTCGTGCCTATCATGAGAATCTAACACAACGTTATTCCCGATTTCAACGATGGGATTATTCACCAATTGTAAGCTGAGCGAGTAAAATAAACGGAAAATGCACTCGAAATGATTTTTATTTATGAAGCTGCATGTATTTACGAAGCTTCAAAAGTAAAATTTAGGCTTGTTTTTCACTGTGTTCTATACAAAAAATAGGAGTAAGGTTTTGTACCTGTCTCTTAATTTACGAGTTTCTAGGTTTCTTCAGTTGTGTCTAGGTTATTTTTCTACGCGTAATCTAGGTTTTTCAAAACATTCCCGCTGGCAACACTGCAGCAGACGGATACGAGTCTGGGAACCCAGGTTTGTACAAGAAAACGAAGTGAAATCAACGCCATCAGATGATCAGTCAGTACTCAGTCGGTCGACGTCACTCGACGGTCGACGGTCAGTGGCACAGCTCAGTGCGAGATGAAACGTCAGACTGTGTGGTAGGCGCCGAGCGACGAGCGAAATTTGTCACTGGATCTATAAGTGACATGTGATAGACGTGATTTGCATAAATTCTACCTTCCTGTTGATGTTGAACGCTGACTGGATGTTGTTGATGTAAGAAGGTTAAGTGTATGCACGTATTTTCAAAGTTATACATTTGTTGTATTCGGGTTAATTTCACAAAAAGTTTGTTTCATGTGACTGTATCGTATATGTCATTTGCTTTGCAAACGTTATGCACGAACCTGTTAAATTGCAATTTTAAAGTAGCGGCTTTAAGTTAGCCAAATTGAAACAGAAAACTCGTCGATAGCGTTAATTTCTGTCGAAACCCTTTTAACAGTGTTCCTTGTACCGAGGATGACAATATGCGTCCAGCTTCTATTTGAAGTTAAAAGAACGTTTTTATTTACTTCCGTAATACTAATGACGTTGAGTATTTATTTATTTATTTATCTATTTATGCTGAAAATTTCTCTAGTAGTTCAGTATAGCATTCTTACCTCCTTGCACTGTAAACTTACTGAGTGCTGGTTGAAACACTCCAATTGAGGTCAATTTTGATTCGAATTACGGAATTATCGATATTTGTATTGATGCTCAATGGTGAACTTTTCAGTATCAATTCGTCATAGCGCAGTGCTTCAGTAATCTGAAACCGTAGGTCTGAATGTTTGTTGTTATGCAATATACAAATTGCACATGCGTATCAAACGTGTAAAACTCGATGACACGTTATGTAATAAATCGCGTGATGAAGTTGCATCCACCAAGTGAAGTTGCATCCGCGGTGGATTTTGCAGCTTGATTCCTCGCAGAGTGCGAGTATAGAGAACGTTTGAAGAATATATAACATTTTTGAAAGGTCTTATCAGCCTTAAGACAAATTTTTCGTACAGTAATCAACTTGTTGTATCTGCTTACTATAATTTTTTTACGGATCGGTCAACATGTACTTTTTCTAGACGTACTCGTACTCCATGGACCTAAGGCCAGGTTGGGTATCCACTCAGACATAAATATATATATAAATATATATATATATAGTGTATTTTATATTGTTTCAGGGAACAAAACAATTACCATCCAAACATGAGCAATTAGATTTATTATTTAATGCATTTATTCTACCATTGAGCCAAAAACTGTAAGTGTAGATGCACGAATCATGGTCTTAATTTGATTAATTTGGTCTCGTTATTGACATATTTCGTATTGCCGAAGGTAACAGAAATTCAAGTTCGACCTCGCGGCATTTGATAGCTGTATCTGGAAACATTTTATTCTCCCCACTCAACAGAATTGTTTGCAAATTGTGTCTGCTTCGAAGAATCTTGGAATCTGTTGTGCATTCAAAGTCCGACTTAAAACGCCCCTTTTCATTGCTACAACATTGTTTTCTTACGTCAACTTCTGTAGGGTTTCTTCATCGTACGAACTGCACCTCAGCTACCACTCTGTGAAACATGGAGTCAAGTGATGAGCTGAATCGTTTGCGCATGAATTTCTTGTTTTACTTGTATTCATTGATGTTTCTAAGTATTTATTTTCTACTTAGTTGTTACAACTAGATAGTGCTAAAATATTTGTGGTTAAAAATTAACCATCATGGCTTAAGAAGACATGGGTATCCTTTCAAATGAATAGGCAACTCTAAACTAATTATTTAATGTAATCTACTTGACTGTAAAATAAGAGTTCTTCTGTTGGCTTGTACAATATGTCCTTTTTTAATAGTTTCAGTATTTTGAAAACTTTTCATGAAAACTTCTTAGATATGTTTATGTTGCCTTTATATGCATGTCTATATATATATATATATATAGCGAGGAATGCATCAATGTTCTCTTTCGCGTGTGAATTTATTCAGAGCATAAAGGGGTAAAGAGGTTTTTTATCTTGATGACTTGGACACTATATTATCTAGGGTCTAGGCCATCCTTCCAGCAGTGGTGGTTCCTCATCGCAGTCCCGTGAACTTCCTGCTTTAGTGTCAACACGTGCATCCTTCTTGTTCACTTCGAACTCAAATAATGAATTCAAGTGCATCAATGAGCATATTAATGAATGGAATCGTACTGTTCACTCTAACCCTAGTAAATAATAGCCACTTGAGGTTTCCACATTTATTGTAACATCGAAATGAGGTGATGAAGGGAGTAATTTTTAATCGATGGCAACACATGCTTGATATGCATGGAAATGCGTTATAATTTTAAAATACAGTAAAAGGTTAGAGAGCTAATTTCTCTCCGAACATACGACATATTCACTAGGGTTTTTTGCTTGGACTGTCCTTGCTGCACGTGGCGGTACTTGGAATAACTCACCGGGAGATAAATTTCTGATGGACTTCGACCTTCTCAGAATTTTCGGGAGGATTATCGCTCTCAACTGATTGTTGTTTACTGCACAAGAAGTTCGGTATCACGTTATTGTAGTCATTTTTTACTCTGTACCTTACGGGAGTGCTAGGATACGAATATTTTACTAACAGTAACGAAGCGTCACTGTAGTGATTTCTTCATTCATTGCAGGCGAGGCACCCAAATCTTGGACGATCTCAGTACTGCTGGTTCTCTGGACGATACTGATCCTCTCATAGGTTATGCATTGAATAAAACGGAATAGAATTTCCGAATAGACTGTCATTCTACATTTAATTTTGCAAATCGGCATGAGCTAAAACGATAAAGTGAAGATGGGATAAGCAAAGGCTAATGTGATAATCGCCTGTCCCTCTTTAGCGAAAAATGGATGCGGGTGCCCCAGCAAACCAGTGGAATAAAACGAAGTTTATTCTTTCAATCAGAATCGTGGCAGACGTAGTACACTAGGCAGTAATTTTCTCTTCAATGTAAAGTCTAATTCATCCTGATAATATCTGATACCTCTCTTGCAGACTTAGCTGTCCAATATAAACTCACGATTTTCTAACTGTAAAAGATTTAATAACCTTTATTTCAGCGTCAGTATGTACGTTTTTTACGTGAATTTTTTTTGATGGCCTGTTTCACTTTACGTAATGAATATCACCGTATTCATTTGCTCAAATTGAACCACAGGAAACTGGAAACAGTAGAAGAAGTTTTCTGTAGTCTGCATTCTTCTGGGATACAATAGACTTTTTAACAGGGAAAGTGTATTTATTTTTTATACGTCAACCAGTAAAAATGTATGTACGTCATTTTTGGTCAGTTTTTGGACCCTTGTTAGGAGCGTAAGTGGGGATTCGGCTCGTCTTTGGTTGATACTGATGATCAGAAAATATCTAATGTCAACCTATACCGATACTTCTGAAGGTGTAAATTGTAAACCTGTATCTTTTCTTAAAACAACGGAACACTGATCTGAGATATTTTCAATACATCATAAAGAATTCAAATTTTAAATTATTCTGAAAACTATAATGGGTAAATTTCTCATGGGTTGCTGAAAGTGTAAGATTTGGACGGAAAAAATTGCCAGAACTGAATAATGTTCGTGGTAAAAGTTAATTCCGTGTGTGAAAATATGAAAAAGAAAAAAATAGCGCTTTTCCAAACTCTTAGAAATGGTTTACTGTCGACAATCTGAATGAAATATTACTTATTACTCGATGTGCAATCGAAATTCTTAATTGTTGCAGGACTGCAGAGTTGAAAATAACACTACCACTGCCCCCACCAATTCAGAATTACATGACGGACTTCTGTTCCGAAAATGGTTTATGAAAACACGATATTAAGCTCGATTAATAATGATATTTAACAGTGAATATTTTTGATATTTTCCCCTAATCACGAAAAATTTCAAGTTCCAGTTGCGGCTCAAATTTCTCGGGCTTAGCCGAAGTGTAGATTTTTTAAATTAATGTTTCCTTGTAGAGTACAAGCAACTATCAGTTCGTTGATGTTTATTGTGGGTGCCCATATTCTTAGATTGTTAGATGTTAATCTGTTCTGTGCATCTGTGTTTAAAGATCAGTTGTATGCACTTTGGAAAGTTGATTTATATACAATACTACTAGTTAATTGAAAATAAAGAGGGACAACGTACTAAATATAAAAGGTAGTCACTTGTAATTCGAAATGTAACGGCCAAACGTGAAACTAAAAAGAATGGAATTCCTTTATAAATGTTGTTTTCTGCTCGGTGACAGTACAAACTTCACTTAAAAATGCCACAATAGTATGGACTTAATTGTGATCTCAATTGACCGGCACAATTGTGATGAACGCAGGTGAGTGGGTGAGTCTTATAAAAAACAGGTCATTTCTCTTGGTCAGTCTGTGCACTGAACTGAAGGACTTCTACTTAAATTGTTGCGTCTGGGCTAAACTAACTTTGCTGTTTCAGCGAACATCCCACATGTTTGGGATTGGTAGGCAAGGGTTAGGCTAGGTAAAATTACGTTAGATATTCTATTCAAATACAGTATAACCCAACCTAACCCTTGCCTCCCTGTATCAAAGTTACGAAGCCGATGCCAATCATAAACCAGAGCACCACCCGCAATAATATGTGGACTCCAGGAACGGAAGGTGCGGAGCTAACAAGAGCTGTCGTCCATTACGTGGTCTGTCTCGTCGCCGTACTCAGTGTTTCAGTTCTACGTGTGGATTTCAAGCAAAAGCAAGCCTTGCACTTCATTTTAGTATTTTTCTGGTGTGTCTTATCAATTGGTGCTCGAACTCTCTGTCGACGTTGAATCCGTCATTGTTATCAGTCATTGAACTTTATAAGTCTGTTATGAACTACGAACGTCTCACGTCGCTATCCATATCGGCTGCCGATATTGCAAATACCTGCGTAGCTTTCAATTCTGCTGTACGTTGCTGAGTCTTCTATTTTAAAAGTAAGTTGTCTGTATCAAAGCTATACCAAGTACACGATACTTGCTGGAGAATTAAGAATGTGTTCAATCTTCAATAAATCATATCAGATATCAGCTGATGTAAATTAGACCTCTTCAGTCAGTTTCTTCTCTAATTGTTATGAAATCTCTCAGTTCTCTAAAGCAGCAGTCCCTAGTCTTTTCTGTATATTCTCTTGTCGGATGACTAACCTATTTTGATTTCAAACCCTGGGATTTAGTGCATGATTCGTATACTCATGAATGGAACAGTATGTGTGCATTTTAATTGTGGATTGGCTTTATATTCGTTTTCTAGAATGGTAGCTTTTAACAGAAATATCGATTCAGAGAGTGGTGTTCTTCTCCATTCGATACTGCGATGTACCCCTCGGTGCAATGCGCCAACGATGCTGTTAGCTGATAATTAATCAATTAGCCATCCACTGTGAAGATGAAGCCGTTGCAAAAATGGAAAGCCTACTGGCAATGTTGGTTAGGTGTGTGTTTGGCTGGAACGTACCCGTATGATTGTTCCCCACCGCGTCAATGTACCCGTAAGCGCGTCAATGTTCCCCAAAAATCCGTGATGCTCAGCATGCTTCTAAAAAAATGTTTATTAAAAATTGGCCTGTAACTTGAAGAGTAATTAGGATTTGGATCATTGAATAATTTGCATTAGTCGATCGACATTTTTCAAAATCGTTGACTAACGTGGATTGGATGT
Organism: Orchestia grillus; assembly: GCA_014899125.1. Taxonomy (NCBI): domain Eukaryota; kingdom Metazoa; phylum Arthropoda; class Malacostraca; order Amphipoda; family Talitridae; genus Orchestia; species Orchestia grillus. The sequence continues at coordinate 6,167 of VOMN01104878.1, read as the reverse complement.
ACGTATGTACTCGTATGTAGTTTCAATCGTGTTGTGAAATAATTGTTTAGACCCCCCTGATGTCAGCGATGGTACCACTAATAGCTACCATGTTGCCATTACTATTTCATAAATTTGCGTTCGTTCGTGCAGCTACCATGTATGATTTCTTAACAGCAAAGTAAGTAGGACGATACTGTGCCAACCTATTCATTCTTCATTACTTCTGTTGAGAGAAGGAGCAATGTTCAATTTTCTTTTGGGTGCTTGGAATTTCTTGCTTCAAAAGGACCGGTCTCAGAATAATAGTCTTTTTAATTATTAGATTTTTCTTTTATGGGGGTTAACATTTCTTATTGAAAATCATCCCCGGTTAAATTAATTTTCTCTTGTAATTCTGCTCTTCCAGTGCTTTGACCTTCGCATTCTCGACACTTACCCTGTTGCAAGACCCATGTCCGAGAACCTTTATTCATTCCAACACGTTTTACCGTTGGGTTTTAAATGCCTTACAACTACTGGTGTGGTGGGGGATGTGAGGAATGTGTGGTTTAAATTTCCTTTTCCAAGAGATGTACTCCGTGGTGACGTGAAAATGCTTCTCTGAGCCAAGACTCGAACCCAGGTCCTTTCGGTTACGATGCCATCACGCTACCACTACTCCATGGAATTAGGAGTGCCCATCTATAAAATATCTTGTACTGAAGACATTTGAAATTATAGAATCCTGAATTTTCTGAGCAGTTATTCGAATTCAAAAGGTTTTTGTAAGAAAAGCTATACTTCTCTTAGTATGACATTTAATTAAGTACTGTAAAAATTCAATTAGTTTGAAAAGCATACTGTCGATGAAATTATTGAACAGTGATGATAATATTTCAGATCTTAAATCGAAAGTAAATTGGATGGATAATTTTTCAATTTCAAACGAGTAGCAGAATTTTGTAATGCTTGCTGTAACGGTATTTTATGTGACCAAAGAGTGTAATTAACTTCCCTTTAACACGTTGACCGTCACGTGGACCACATGTGGTACACGCGGTCGTCTAACCTAACCTAACTTGGACAAAGCAGTAATATATATGAAGAAAATTTATCAAGTTTTCATGAAATTTCTGGTCATCACCCGTACATGCTAATTTAAATTAAAAGGAAAATTGATAAGGTGGCTGAAATTTTTAAAGCAAAATCCTTCATTTTTAAATTCACGAGAGATATTTGTCGACATGTAATTTTACCTGTGTCGAGAATGGCGGTTAACGTGTTAAAGTCGGACCTAACTAAAGGAACGAGTCAGCGAAAACTCAAACGTTCATCGGTGATATCAAAACGGCTCTAATTAGTCATGTTACAGAGCAATTGCCAAGTTAAGTGACTATTTGTATCAAATTTTTTCTTTGGATTTATTTTGTAAATATTTGCAGTTGAGGCCTTTGCTGATGCGAAAATTCTTCATTTGGAGTATTTATTTTTCCTGTAATTCTTCCTTGAGCTTAGAGAAAGTTTTATGTGTAATTTTGCACAATGGCCCTTTAATATCGAAGTACTAAAAGGCCCAAGGTACTCAATACATTATCTTGTTGATCAAATGTTATCTCGTAGACTTGGTGGTACATTGGTCACCGATTTTGTACAATACGTACTTGAGCCGGGAACGAGCATATTGGAAAAGTTTACATCTGATCCTGGCAACCTTAGTCTGTTGCGTTTCCTCAGAATGGAGAATGTATAAATGAACTTCATCGAAAAAATATTACTTGCCTCTAAATGGACCGTTTCCGCACGCAATATGGTGTATTGTTCTATTATGATATGTTTATTAACTAATGTGGTTTTTCAAGGAGCTGTTCATCAATATTTTAAAGGTATAAGTTGTGACAGGAGTCTGGCAAATTAAGAGTGTTAGTTAGGAGTCTGGCGAATGAAAGAGAAAAAGGAGATACATGAATAATTCATGTGTGTTTTAGAAAGATTTTGTCGGATGCTGTCGTACGAAGACTTGAGCCATTTAAAAAACAAGAAAATTCTGCAAAGAATTCTACGCATCCCCGTGCTATATTTTCAGGCGAATGATAATCACTGTCTACTGCATAATTTAATTCTTCAATTGTCGTTAACTTCTTTATTTCTCTGAATCTTAACAATTGTTTGGAATGGCAAGCGCGCGCTGAGCAGCAGGAAGTGTAGGTAGCCTGTCATGATCGAGAGTGTCCTTGCGGCGTCGTTAGGAAACCGTTAGCCTTAACGGTCACTCATGGCTGGAGGTCTCCGCTCGCCAGACTGTGTTTGGCGGTTACTTTAACTCCGTCAGGTCGCGCTGCTCAATCAACCTTCCCGAACACTTTGTGATTTTCTTGACGAGTGCAATATGAACTCTTCAAATTTGTAAGACGTATTAGTAGTTGTTCATTTCCATTCTTAAAATTATTTACACTTCTCTAATGTCGTTTCTTCAGTTTAACTCAGTTTGGTAGGTCGTAAATTATTGCAAATTGAGCTTCTTTATGCAGGATTCTATAATTTCAAATGTCTTCAGTACAAGATATTTTAAAGATGGGCACTCCTAATTCCATGGAGTAGTGGTAGCGTGATGGCATCGTAACCGAAAGGACCTGGGTTCGAGTCTTGGCTCAGAGAAGCATTTTCACGTCACCAGAGAGTACTTCCCTTGGAAAAGGAAGTTTAAACCACACATTCCTCACATCTCTCACCACACCAGTAGTTGTACGGCATTGAAAACCCAACGGTGAAATGTGTTAGAATTGATGAAGGTTCTAACGCGAAAATTGAACCTGTCTGCGCTGTAGACCCATCTGTAAGATTTTATAAGTAAAAACGCAAGTGCATATGTTAGTTTTTTTCTAAGCAGTTGCCGTGAAGTGTGTGACCCTAGGGTTATTTGCATTCCATTGTTTTCAAGTGCAAGTGAACAAACTCATTATTTCAGTCGTTCAATTTTCATTGTTTACATTGTTAGATGGAGCATCCGTATCGCTCCGACGCTGGGGTTCAATTTTCTAAGACGTTTGTCACGATAAAGTCAATCATCTTCGAAAGCTCTTTGGTAGCTAACCGTTCCTTGAAGTATTCTAATGGTAAATTTGCGAGTGCTCGTCTAATACACTGCACTTTTGAGTCGAACATGTTCGTGTCAACAAAAGTGTCGAAATGTTGACAAAGGCTTTCAAATTTAATTTTTACATATATGATCATGACAACTGTAAGTCCGTTAATTAAGAACTCCTATTGACTTGTATCGTTCAATTGCGAACATCATTCTCTTGAAACCTTGAATTCTCTATTATAAAAAACCTTCAACAATGGGATTTAGCCATCGATTATTATCGATGGATTTCATCATGTCATCTTTTCGAGTGTAAATTCAACTGACTACTCATACTGACAGAATAGTCGCTTAAAGTTACTTATCTAATTGAAATTTGAACAAATTTATCTCGTTCCTATACATTGTTTGAATTTGGTCGCAATTTAGTCTGCGAGAATTGTTCCGTGCGGCTGTGTCTCAACTTCATAGCTGTTTCCTGTGGTTCTTAATAATGAGAAGGAAGTATGTTCTATTTGTAAGTAGTTTTGGCTGGTAAGAAGTTAATGTTTTTTTAACGTCCATGGATGTGTCTGCTTCAAGAATCGGCATCAATAAGAATAGACACGTTTTGCATACATCGGCACTCTGAAAATTGCCGAATCCGTACCGATTTCTACTAAACTCCAAATAAAAATCATTCAGAATAGAAATGATACTGATATTATAATGTTCGCATATACTTCAGTTAAAGCTTATTATCACCTGTTTGTAAGTACATGTACATTATTTTATTCGTTTTTGTGATGTTAATAACTATTAAGGAAAACAGTTAGTGTTAATTAACGTGCTATCAAGTATGCCATTTTAATCAAATGTTGTACGAGCACATACGTGTACGTAAACTCGTGTGGTTTTTAATTAAATGAATTTTTTGACGAATTGATTCTCAAGTTTGGGCAACAAACAACCTCAATCGACTACTTTTGAAGCATACTCGTACACATACGCGCTACCTGTGTCCACGCCCAGCAACACTGCTTGGGCATTTATGGTGATGCCATCAGTCTGTCACGCGTCCGAGTCAGTTAACAATGAAGTGAATGGCGTTGTCGTTTTCTCTTAAGTGTAATCATTATCCCACTATATAATAATAGCCCAGTGTGGCTTGCTTGGTTGGTCCGTCCGTCTGTCTGTCTTTCTGTCACACTCTTAAGGGTTTTGAAAAAAAAAAAATTCCCGCGTCTGGATTTGTAATAAATCAGCGAGACAGTCAGAGAAGGCAGTTCATATCAGTTAGTGCAAATTATAATATTTCACGTCAGATTTACCGTAAATAATAGGGCGTCATAAGGAATTCAAACCATTCCCCCTTCTCATTTTTGGCGAAGAACCAAAAACGTCGGGGCGTCTATTAGTTGAGCACCAACATCTATATGAATAATCATGCATTAAAATCTATGTGGATTGAGGTGTTGAAGATTCATTCCTTTAATTGCATTGAGCCCTCAGGGGGGATAAGATAAGTCCTAGGCAATAGGGTTGGGTTAGTTAGGTTTGTCTATCTTATAATATGGGTACTAGTGCCCCCAGCGGGAAACTGCTAGGTTACCTCTGCTATAAATAGCCCTTCGGTTTTGGTATCCTTCGTGCCTACCTTGCTTCTTTCCGTTTCCATGCCTGTTTTGCTGATTATTCTTTATCTTTTCTTCCTCTTCCTTCTTAACATGCTGTTTCTATGCGCAGGGGATCTTGTGTGGGAACACACCTCATGCATAAATTCATCGTTCTCCAAGTCCATACTAAATTGTCCCTACGTTTTCGGTGGGAGATACTAAGAGTTACTGAAGCGGTGCTATCCTTATTACTACTACTGCTTCTTTATAGCATTGACATATTTCTAATCAAACTGGGATTGAACACATTTCAGTATCACAATAATTTGAAAACGAAGTCAGTTAAAACTTGCGGCTTCATGTCAAAAATCATTAAATAAACAAAAATTGACACTGGAACGTCAAATTTTTTCGCGCGGTGTTTGACTTAGCTTCGTTTTATTTTGATAGGTGGTTGAGGGAATTTGTTAGTTTTTCATAGGGCAAGATCAAACGTAGAAATTTGGATACAAAAGTTTAATATAAATTATTCTCTGCATAAAGTTAGATACATACATGGGATTTAGTATACGCGTCATGTGGTGGACACACAATGTTGCTGTTGGAATAATTTGTAATCATTTTCACGAACTTATAACTTCTACGTCCATGCAACAGAGAATAATTTCCATGTCTCCCTTTTTGTGATTTCTTGAGTAAGGCACCTGATAACTATTTACCTTATCTATGAGTACTCTACAGAGCGTCACACTTATCGTACAGTTTTGATGTTAAATTCATTGGATAAAACTTTATTTTTCAGGGGTGGAAACCTAGTTTGAGAAACACAAGGTATCATATGTTTATTTTCAAATATCATTTATTTATATTTAAATACCATTGGGTTCCAATATATGGTGTGCCAATGAATATTATGAATAAAAAAAAATCAGCATCGGTAAAATATTTGGAATCGGCACATCACTACTCCTTAAGTACCGTTTCTGGTGTTTAGGAAAGCGTGTGATGTTAGCTGAGTGAAATTCCTACGGCGGCTCAAAACCATTCGACTAAGGTAATGAATGCGCTTATGTACTGTAAATAATATGTCACACAGGCTCTTTTACACTCGCTGGGTGATGACAAGATGAGTGAACGGACTAAATGAAAACTAAAAATTTGCACTTCTGTTAGTGTGTTCGTTTTCCAAAGGTCTGCCTTCTTGCACATTAAATAAAAATAAGGACACTTGTTTCATAACTGTGCTCTAAAACTGTAAGCTCGCAGTAGTGACAATCTGTTGATAGAATTGTTAAGAGAATAAATGAAATTGAATTCTTTAGAATGACCGACTGTGAATGCCTTTTAGTGGAGAAGTATGAGTTTCCTCTTACCGATTTCCTATTTTGTCTCCATGTTAGGGTAGTGGTTCAGAACTTGAAGCGTAATTTGATTTTTGAAGAACACAACTCGAGAATGAGCTATGAACAGTAAATTTTCTGTGGTGAAAATGGGTTATTAACACTCTTGTCGCTATTATAAGAATAACC